>VNJW01015736.1:0-36654 GCA_008042615.1 Drosophila auraria | reverse complement strand
ATGTATCTTTTTGCTTTATAGTTTATGCTCTGTTCCTTACCACGGGTGGGGGGAAACAAGAGATATTTATTTTTGCAACCTTAACTGCGGGATACAGATTTTAAGGTGCTGGTTTTAAAACTCTAAACCTCTTACCACAAGGGGGAAAGTTATAGAGTGTCTCGAAGGACCAAAATGAAAAGAGCGCCCAATAATTACGACGTCTTCATTTGCTGAGTTTTTGTAAGAAACTGATTTTATTTTTAATAAGTCCTAGCTTAGGTAGCTAACATGAAAATCTTATGTCTAGTTTTATCTTCTAGACCCACGCAGATCGCACATCTGCTCGTGTTATCTCCTGAGGTCCCTCGCTGTGGGTTTCAGATTACATTTACAATATTTGTCAAGTGTTTTGGGTTAGGCCCAAGTGGCCGCTGTTTAGAGATACGCGCACATGCGCTCAGCAGATCACAGCTGCATCGATTTGTTACAGATCTATGTACATATGTTTGTTTGTATGTATATATTTATATATAAACGTGTTCATGTTTGAACAATTTCCATATCCTCCGTGCACTTTATCTATGCGCGTTTTGTTAATTTTCCACTCATTTCGCTGTCATCCGGCGTGGCTGCGTCTTCCGTCTCCGGAGACGGGGTGATCCTTTCTTAGATGGATTCCTCCTGCTCATCAGTGAGTCGCGGTGCTCGCTCGCCTTCGTGTTGTCACGCGATGTTCTCTTCCTTGTCCCTTTATTTGGTTGCAAATTGTTTTTGCTTTCTGGCTGGTTTAGCGCACTTTTGGCTCAAGGACTTTCGATTTTTTTCTCCTTCTTGACAAACCTACGTGCATTTTCCAGCGATTTTTTCCAACCGCCTGATGCCAAGTGACAGTTTCGTTTTGCCGGTTAGTTTGTCGCCGAGTTAATTTGGTTTTGTGGTTGAGGAATAGCAGCTCTCTCTCTTTGCCTGCTGGAATTGATTAGAGACACTTTTGTTACGAGCTCCGGTGGAAAATTGTGCGGAAAATTGCAGGCGAAAAAAACGTAAAGCGACGACTATTTCGAGGAGATCTCCTGCATTAGTCCTTCCCGTTTTTGGACCCTGATTGCGTATTCAGATAGCAACAAAGAGCCCGAACCCGGCCATAATTAACCACAGAAATGTCAGGGGAAAAACGTGCACCGTAATGGCAGTCATTATTTATTTTATTTCCGAATGCACGGAAACAGCAGCAAAATAACAATCATAGAAAGTGGAACAGGCAGGTTGCTACCTTAGTTCTGGCAGCCACAAAAAATTTCAATAAAAGGCGGGACACAAATAAAAGCAGACAAAAGCAGACTGAAAGAGGGGAAATGCCAAATGTCATAAAAAGAAAGCCACAACGAGGGACCACGACTCTGAAGAGGAGTAGAAGTCGTCGTGGCAATGGCAGGACATTAAAAAGGGACTCCCCCGCTTGCCTGCTCTTCCAGTTTGAATAATAAAACTTGACAAAACTATTTTATGTTTATGATTAAATTATGTTGTCCTTACAGTCAGTCAGGTGACACCTCCATCTCCCCCTCAGAGTCTCCAAAGCGATGGTGATTCTGCCACAACAATCGAATTAAATGCGCATAAATTATTCATACACACAGGCACACCCGCACACTCGCTCGCACTAACACGCATGCAAATCACGTTGGCAACTCTGCTCGGTCTCCTTTCCAGTGATTTCAATTATGGCTGGATATTCGTAGGCTCGTTCTTATTTATTTAAATTGCTATCGAAGAGCTCTCGTTTTTGTTGCTTACTTTAGCCTAAATCAACATGGGTGCCTCCATTTCCCCTTGGGTTATTTATTTTTATGACACTACGATTTCCGCCAGTGTCAGTCTGTGTCTCTCTGTGTGTCTGTGTGTTCGAGTCCTTCGGCCTGACTGCCTGCTGATTATTTTCGTTTTATCTTGAGCCCCGTGCCATTCTGGACCCCCAATTTGTTTTTAGTGTCCTCCATATGCTGCCCTGGCAATGTGTGTGTCTCTCTCTTTCTCTATATATTGTGTGTGTTTCTGTGGGTGGCTGGGTGCCTTTCTCTCCACCCCCCTAATACATCGTAATTATAACGGTCTTTCGGCTTGGTTTATTTTATGCCAAAGACTTCCATGTAATCAGTGTGAATAATTTGGCCTCTGTGCCCTCGATCTGATATAGGCTTTTATTTCCACAAAACAACAAACCCTTCCTGACCAACTCCCTAGCTTTAACTCCAACCACAGCCCCACATTTATGGGCCTCACATTTTATGTCTTGTCTGTGCAATTGCGTGGACCTCACTCATTTAGAACCAATTAAAATGGCTTTTATTGCCGCCCACATAATGGCAACGACCAACTTTTGGGGCTAAGCCATACACATACATTTTGAGTGTACTTTTTGCGGATGTAGCATTATCATTATATCGTGATTGAGTCTCGGTTACCGGCTAATTATAAGAAAATATTTTTATTGCTAAAGCTTGATTGCGTCGCCTTGATATTATGAGTTCTAGTCGTCATTATCAACACTAAACTAAGACATTATCACCGCACAGAATCACCCATATCTCACACCCACCACTGGCATTCGCATAAACACGGCTCATAGAGGAGCTCCCTCTCTCTCTCTCTCTATCTCTCTAGATACTAAATAATATTCTAGCTTAAGCCTAGCCTAGCACATATCTTTGACAAACCCAAGGGGAAATCTATAAATGTCTGGGGCTCTCTTTTGTATAGTTTTTGTATTTTTATAAGAAATAATACTTAATAAAGTGCCAGTGAATAAAAAAAAAAGTGACAACGAATCAAGCAACGTTTTTTTCGAGCTCAGTTCAGTTCAGTTCAATTTTATCCTGTCAAGATCCCAGCAGCAACAACCACACCAGCAACTAAGCAAGCAACACAACAACAATCAAAAACAACTACAAAAACTACAAAACAACAACTATTACAACAATTACAACAACACTTTAAAAGCGTCTTTACTAAAACCAACTTGAAACAATTAACCCAACAAGAAATATAGTTCATATTTGCTAAAACTACTAAACTTGTAAAATATTTCAATAAGAAAAAGCAAGGAAAAAACAAAAAACAACACACAAAATACATTGTGTAATATAAGACAACAATTCACCACAAAAAAACACAACTACAACAATTACAACAACAGCCACAATCAGCAACAAACAAGGGGTTCCAACGAAGTCTAAGCTGAACTCAAAATGCAAGAGAAATACAGAAAATTCCATATCAACAACAACAAACAGCCGTATCGATCTATATATATTTATGCAAAGAAAACTAAATCAACAAAACGCAAACATAAATTAACAAATAAAAAACAATTTCCACGAAGCTTCTCTCTTGCACTCTCTATCGAAGAAATAATATATCGAGCAGAAGAAGAAAGGAAAACTTGGTCGGAGAAATCGATAACAACAACTAACTCACCACTAACAGCCAAAAACTATGACTAATTGTACTCGTACTCTCTTGATTTCTTCCCATTATGTTCACCAATTTTTTAATCATTTACCTTTTTTGTTTCACAACAGTTTTCGGTTTCGATTAACAAATAACAACTCCAACAACAGCAACAAACAAGCACACGGAAAAAGCTTAGAAATCGTATACCTAGCATCCACTGCGTCGGTCCCAAAAACTACTTAAGATATAACTACTCGTAATACCATCTACTACTACCCCCGCCCACCGCCACCCACCTGCCTGCCTTGCCTGCAAAAAGCTATATCCAAAAAAGAAACTAATCGCCCGCCTCTACTACTAACTAAAATATATATCCCGGGCCAGCTACAGAGTCAAATCTATCGACAGACATGCAAGGGGATATAATCGATAACCAGTACTCACATTGCAACCCTACTAACCCAATTTTTGTTGTGTATGTGTGCGTCTCTGTGTGCGTAAACCAGTGCCAGATCAGAAACGAATCGAAAATAGATATCTTAATATATATATTCTCCCCAAGTAAAGACAACCAGTACATCTACAGAATAAACAACCAACTGATACTACTACTACTACTATATAACTATAATTACAACAACAACAGCTACAACAACAACAGAATGCAACCAAAAATTAAGCAAAAAAAAAAAAAAATGTTTAAAAAACCTTAGCAGAATGTGCACCAAATTCTTTTGCAAATACCATTCAATTTTATGCAATCTATACAACCAAAATCAAGTCAAAATAATATATAGAGACCAGACCAGAAACAGAAATTCAAAAACCACGAAAATAAAGTATAGATATATATAAATATATATATGTATATGTAAATGTATATGTATTTAAAAATAACTCTTTGGGCAGGACCAAGCATCACAACAAAAACGAAAACAACTCGCAGAAACAAACTAAAAATTTTGCAAGAATTCTCACTGTCTCTCTCTCACTATCAAAAATCAAAATATCAAAATATCAAAATAAATCACAACCAACACTATCTACTATCTATCTCTATCTCGCTTGTGTTTGTCTGTGTGCAGGAGAGATGCAAATGCAAGGCACTGTTGTTGTTGCACTTGATGATGCAGCCGAGGAGCGAGCGGAAAATTGGGAAAATACGGATACGGCGGAAAATCAAGCAAGGAGGCGGAGGCAGAGGCGAGAAATGGAAAAGGATCAGCGCAGCGCCGCAGCGAAAAGGGAGCCAAGAAGCTCCCAACCTGCATCACAGATAATACCAGCACTAATACTACTACTAATGCTACTAGTACAACTGCCATTACAACCCCAGCGATTAGTAGTCGTCATAAAGCGAAGTCGTATTTGAACAGATCCTTGAAATAATGTCGCTGACTGTCGGCCCAAGTTGCAAAAGTTTTTGAATTTTCAATTGCATAAAACTGAAACGAAAGAAAGAAAGATCAGAGTATCGGAATTAACCAGAGATATTTAATATACTCTATAAATGTTGCCAATTGTGGTTGTTGCTGTGCCTAAAAAAATGTGTTGACCGAAGACAATCCGACGATATAATTCGATAAACCCCGAAAGAGAGAGGTCTAGCTTGATGGATCTCATGTATAAAAGTATATACATATAATTTTTGTTATATTTATCATATACCATGAACCACAGCTTTCGATTTCGATTCCAAGACTTGAAGTTGATTTAATTTACAATTTTGTTGACGGAAACATATAAACAGAAGAAATAATTTATAAACAAAATAAATTCAACCAAAAACCGACCAAGTAAACATTTTTCCATTGGGATCTGTTCAAAGTTATGTCAGTCTATATACCATATATGCTCGTATTATTATCGCTACTGATTTCGGGGTCTGTAGAGAGAGTTGTATTGTACGCTGGCGTGGTATTAGTCGATCCGGTATCGGATCTTTCGATACCATCGTATTTCATGTGTGTAGTTCCTCCTTCCGCCCCCGGTTCTTTTGTGTCTCAGAGGTGGTGTGGAGACCTGAGACATGAGATGAGAGAGGCGTCGACTACACAGCGACTGTGCCGGAGGTGAGTCAGTTGAAGCACTCTAATCTAACTCTATGTCTAACTACAAACCATTTTCATAGCTTGTAAGTGCAAAAAATAAACGAAAAAACAAAGCAAATTCTGTCCCTCGAGCAATTGTAAAATGTCCAAAGCCAAGCACGACCCAAGAAACTCTCTTTCGCAATTTGAAATAATAAGAACTACGAGAACCTCCTCTCCTTTTATCCGAAATATGTTTAGTTTAAGAATTGAAGTTTAGCTAAGTTTCCATTAATTAAGATACTTTTATGGCGCTGATAGATGGCTTTTTTGGGTCGAGAACATTATTCTCCCGATTAATTCTCTCTGCAGCAGCATCGAACATCCACTTGATTTGATTTACCAAGGCCGTAAAATAAACTTCTCCGCTGCGGCAATCGATGTAAATCATTAGCCCATTTAACCATAAAAAGTCAATAAAACAAACGCAAAATGCTGTACATAAAAATTAATTGCATTGCGCTGCGCGCTTGCCAAACATTTTGCCAAAAACAAATATATACAGTAGTGGGGCAGCGAGAACAAATAAATACAAATAAATTAAACAGGTTCTGAAACAACTCGTTGGGCTGCCATTAGAGGTGCAGTTATTGGGGTCGATGCCGCTACTACTTTTTGGTCAGGCCGGGCACTAGAAGTTGGCCCTGAAACTTGGCCGGATCGTGTGAACGAACAGCAGATAAATTCGCAAATAAATACATATAGTTCTCTGTTCTGATGGATTTTCGGCTAGCTCTCTCTCTCCGCTTAATTCCCTTGATTTATGGGGCCTGTCGCCTTTTATCTCGACGTATCGTGACGTATGGCTGGCGGCGGCTCATCGATGTGCATTTCATTCCGCTAAACAGTGTGTGGTTGTCATAAATTAATCCACTTTAAATGTATTATATAAGCGGGTTTGCTTTCGTATTTTTTTATGCGACTCTGACCTGCCCCAATCCCTCGCCTGCTTTTTTGCGTTCTACTATATTATATAAAATACTGATTCATTCGGGCAGCAGTCTGCATTTATTTATGAACAATTCAAGCTGGTTTTTTGTATGTGCGCACTTGTGGCTCCCATATGGTCTAGTGGCTAGGATATCTGGCTTTCACCCAGAAGGCCCGGGTTCGATTCCCGGTATGGGAAGAAAACTTTTTGGGGCAACCTTTTTTCGTGTATTTTTTTGTTACGTTTTCCCTTCTGGCTTTTCTATTTCTTTAGAGGTTAACCGGACATCAAACACCAAGAAGTGTGTGTCTGTGTTTCCTAGTTAGCTTCTGGTGGAAACCGAAAGAAATTTGGAATAAAGAAAATGAAGAGGCAGTGCCACAGATACACACACCACAGAAACAACAAATGCCTAAACAACCAACCAACCAATCAACAACATCAACAACAAGAACAACAAACAGCAACTCAACAAGAAACCGAAACCAAGCAACCAAAAGATACAAACAGAAACAGAAATTCAACAAATTTGTGGATACATTTATCACGCGCAAACTGTTTGCCATTTGCTCTTATCTCATTTCAGTTAAGGAGATTGGAAATGGCCGCTCGCCATTACTGCAGGAGCCACTATACGGTACACGACCTCAGCCCTACAGTGAGTAGAAGGCGCCTATTCATTTGTAGTTTCTGTTTAGCTGACAAATGTTGTGTCCTGTATCCTGTGTCCCCCCCATGAATCCTAACCTCCAACCTCCAACCCCCAAAAGAACCCCTCAAAGAACCATTCACCTGCTCATTAATTTTCGTTAAAAAGAAAAAAAAAACCCCAAACTATGTTGGTTGATTGTTCGTGTTCGGTTGTGTTGAAATATTTGCATTATTTATTGTTTTTCGTTTATCTTCTGGGTTTCTCAAGTATTAGCTCAGTTTCTTCACTCAATTTCCTTGATTTTCAGCAGTGAGAAAAATCCAATTAACAGACAGACAAGACACACACACACACACTTCACACCTGGCTGGGGGAAAAAGTTTTTCTAATTGCTGGCACTTAAGCTGGTCCCGCAGCAAATGCAATCATTACAAATTTTCCAGAGCGAGGCTTTGCTTCCTGTTGACACATGCCGCCGGCATGTGCAATTAAATGAAAATCAAGCGACCGAGGCTGCAGTCGCAGTTCTCCTAATTAACTCGGGGTTATGAGAGCAGAGCCAGAGCCAGAGCCAGAGCGTCTTATATGGCCGCCTCTCGACCCAATTCCGCACAGCTCGCAGCTCGCAGCTCTCGAGGATTCTATTAAGACAAATGGGCGAGGCAAACTTTCGAGTCCACGAAAATAATCGAATGCTAGTCTTGTTTGGGCCCTAAAACGTGACTCGATGGTGGTGAAAGTCAAGACACCCGAAAAAGCCGGCAAAAGAAAACTGTGTCACCGGCAGGGAGGGATATCTAGGGGATGGCGCTGGCTCAATATTATTGTAGGAACATGTGTCTTCATTTCGTTGTCGGCTTTGTGGCCTGCCAAGACCATCAACACTTCCTGCCCGGCACTTTCCCCTAAATCGATTTGGCTTTCAGCTCTGTGCTCGTGCCCGTGCTCGTGTGCGTGTGAAGTGCAAAATTAATTGATTTTTTATAGCATTTCGATTCTGGCATTTCTATTTCAATTGCGAGTATCGAAGTGTGAAATTTCCAACGAAAGCCAACAGAAATTCTCGCTTCGTTTGGGTCGTCGGTTCGCTTCGCAAAATAATGATAAATGTGGGCAGGCCGCAGCAGATCAGGGGGAAAGGATTTCTCCGATTCCTCTCAATGATTCCTCTCAATGCGAAAACTAATCCCTTAATTAAGGCTGCTTCAGCTTGAATTGCCGGGCGTTTGCCGTAATTTGAACGGAATGGAATGGAATATATACTTTGTTGCTTATCGATCGTTCTTCCGTTTTGCTTGGCAAACTTTTGCAGCGCCTCGAGGCCGCATCTAGTTACAACTTTTGCATTATCTAAAAGCCGCAAACTATAAACTAAAAACCTCGGCCTCCTTCCGAGCTGCTTGCTGGTTATCAAAACTTATGTAACCTGGCCTGCGGCTGGCTTATAATTTTAGCCAGACAAAAATCTCTACAGCCTGGTCTGATGCCGCCTTGATGTTCTCTAATTTGTTGTGCGTAAATAACATTTCGAATTAGCTTGCTTTGGGCCTAAAACCAAAGTTTTAGGCAAGCCCAAGCCCAGCCCTTAAAGCAAACAACCAACAATTGCTGCCTTTGCTGGAACTCGAACTTGGCCCGGCCAAGATGGTGTATCCTGTGTCCTGGGCTTTGGGGACAAACTGATGCAGAAGATTAAGTAAAAATCCGTCTCTAACTGATGCTTGGCTGCTGCTTTTAATTGCATTTTACGCAAAAGTTTAAGTTGCTCTCGTCGTTGCCTAGGTTTCAATTAGAGGCTTGGGGGTTGCCCTGCTAGCTCCTATCTCCTTGCCGGGTATCTAAGCACTTAGCTGCTGCTCCCAACCCAATCCAACCCCTATGCGAAGTTTCTTTATGCCAAATACTGCGGGGAGTTGGCTAAAACTTTTTGGCCATCACCGGCTCCTTTGTTGTATTCCTGGGAGTTATTTCGTTGATTTTCGATAGTAAAGTGCTGGCCATCCCCCACACTTTTCCTACTCAGAAAAAACCGTAGCTGGGGGAAACTTTGGCAAGCAAATTTTCTTATCCATGCTATTTGTTTGATAATTGGCCATGGCCACGGCATTTGGCATTGTGTACTTCGGGGGTCCTCCTGTTGCGATAAAGTTTTAGTTTTTGCTTCCAGCTAAAAAGTCGAAATTCAATTGATTCGAAAGGGCGAGCGCACGGGGAGAGTTCAAAGTGAAATGGATTCATTCGGAGTTTGTTGTGTTGTGTTTTTTGTTTTTTATTTCTTATTTGATTTTTTTTTTTTGGGATTTTTGCACCCCAACATTTCTTCTCGGTCGGTTGCATGTTTGCTCGTGGTTTTTCGGCATGCCCGGGGGGGCCAAAATGTATGTGGTTAGGAGCCGAGCTAAATATGTTTCGTGTTGGCAAATATTTTTCCATGATTGGACCATTTGTTGTTGCCCGGTTCTATTTGTTGATTCGGTCTTTACCAAGTTAATTTGCCAAGCAAACGGAATTGAGTTGTCGTGTGTTTATCTGTTGAAAGTCCCCGTTCTGGAAACTCCTCCCACCGAGGTAAGTTACCTCATCATTTCCGCGCCGGCCTGCCAAATGAGTTTATGCATAGTTGATCACTTCTCTGCCCTGCCCTGCCGTGTTGTGCCTTTCCAGGGGGGATTATGCATGTGTGTCGAGTCGCTTTTCCGGCTTTTCCGCTTCCTCCTCCCTGGCCTAATCAGAAAATAACAGAACAGAGGAGAGCCGAGAGCCGAGAGCTCCGGTCTCGGTTGCACTTATGACAAGAAGAATTCCGGCATTCAAAGCAAGGAGCGAGAGTATTCTTTGGGGCTTTTCCTGTAGCCAGCTTTGGCTTCCTTTGGCTGCCTAATAAGCGTCCTCGGGGAAATTATGATGAGCAGAATTCAATTTCGTGTTTAATTTGCAGTGAATCCGTTGCTTTCACTTACTCGGACACGGAGTCAGACTCGGACTCTCTCACTTTGAGTGGTGATTTAGCTGAGCAATAAAATATACAAGGCTGGGAGGAATAAAAGCAGGCAATCTTTGGGGCCAACTTTGTTTGTTTGGCTTTGTTTAGTCCGGGACCAAGTTTTTTTCTTATTTTCCTTGAACAATTTTCGTCAAGTTTCTCTTAATATGCAAATTTGTTGCCGCCTTTGTTTTGGTCCTTGCCCTTATTTCATACAAATAAATTTCTATGTATTATCTTCCTTGGCTGCATTCGCAGCTTTTTAGGGTTTTTCTCCTCGTTTTTAACCACAATGAGCGCGCTTTTCATTATTATTTGCTGCGAGCAAGCAAACATTTTCCCTTTTTCCTTTTCCTTTTCATTATTTTATTTATATTTTATGCTGCCACTGCTGCTGTTGTTGCGGCTGCATAAATAAGTATTTTTAATTTTACCACAAAGTTTTTTCGGGGATTCTTCATTTTGTGAAAGCAAATGAAATGCTAAAGTGATTTTTATTAAAAAGTTTACTTTTTAATCTGATGTGCACCGACCGCTCGCCGCCGGAGTCCTTCTCCTTTAGCTCTCTTTTATTTATTTAATTTTTTTCTTTGCTCTCGGCCCTGTTTTTTTGCATAATTTTCATTTCTGCGGTTGGCATATGGCAGCGAGGTTAATTAAAATTACAATTTTTGTTGTTATGGAATTTAAAGCGCATTGCGGAAGCCAACGGAAGGCAGCTGTTAACTGAGAAGTTGCCAAAGTTGTTATGTTAATTAGTCGCCGCCAAAAAATGTATGCTAAGCAAGAGAAATGATCCTGGGACTGCAATTCCAATTGCAATTCATTATGATTAACATATTTATAGTCTCCCGGCGTGGAATCACGAATCACTCGGCAATCGTTGACACCTCTAAGCCAGGTCCCTAGGCAGGCAAGTCCCTTGGGTTGAATCCTGAATGAAATGCCAACGCTAAAGCCCTCAGTCCCCGAGGAGCGAGCAGGCGGCGTCTGGCAGGCCCTCGACTGGGCCGCAAATCCATCCGACGCGTGCCTGCAAAAACAAAATGGCCAACATCCCGACCGGAAGTTGTGCGTTGCCGCAAGCGGTTGGCTGGAACAACTGTAAATGGGAGCGTGACTACAGCAGCTTGGTCTGGCATTGCCATTGCGCTCGGCGCTCTTTTACCGCTGTTTCCGGCGCGCTCCAGGAAGTGTTTTTAATTTTAATGCAAGCACAGTGTTCTGACTACTTTTAGTGGATAGTCTTGGAGGGAAAAAAACGTAGAATTTTATAGGAAATAAAACTGAGAGAAATTGTTACTTGTAGGGAGTAAGGAATGCCTTTAATTCTTCTGAGAAAGTTAAAAATAATGACTGAAATTCTTACTGAGGTAGAAATATTTTCTAATTTAAATTCGAGGACTGTTCTGTCTTTATTAAAAGTGAAACTAAGGAATTTAAACTCAATACAAAAGCTTAAACTCGAAACCTTTCCAAAATCTAATAATTAAAAAAGAATTCTAGCCGCATTAAGAGTCTCAAGCCCAATTTAAGGCTTAATTCTCCTTTTCCCAGTGCAGTCAGTCGGCAAATACTTGAGAGGATACTCTTGAAATTTCTGCCTTTTGAGAACTGGAAGTATTCCTGAATCGCCTGTGCCAGCCACCAGCTGATGGCATCATCAATTCCACCCACAATGGCAGCTCGAGTTTTTTATCAAAAATTCAGCAACATGCAATGCAATTCCCAAGTTTGAATTGTGTGTCATATATTTCGTAGATACATATATATATATATATACGTATCTATGTGTAGTTTCCTGCCAGCTTGTCCTGCCGTTGTTCCTTGGTGTTGCTTCAGCTGCCATTGGGGAAACTTTTATGAGAAATTGAACGTCAGAATTTGCCACCCCTCAGCCCTCAGTTGTGTTTTGCATTATTGCCATGCCATAACAGCCTGCGGCGGCATTGCATTTGAAAGTTATCAGGAAAAAAAACGAAGGAAGAGCAGCAGCAGAAAAACTAGGTGAGGAAACCATTGCCATTTCCAATCCCTATTTGCCCAAGATGGGCAGCATCTGTTGCTGCTGCGGCTGCTGCAGGCGAAATTGTGACGGAAAGTTACTTACTTGAGCTCGATTTCAGTTTGCCGAGTGTTTTTCAATTGTAATTCCTCCTCCAACGCCAACTCCAACCCCTACTCCTACTCCAACCTCTCGTATCTGCCATCAACACATCATCGTCGCTCGTGTACCTTCTTTTTTATTCGCTCTGCTGGCGGGGGGTGTGTTTTATTGCAAAATATTGGCAACAGTCTGCCGCAAATTGAGGAAGCCAAACATTTGGCCCCTCTCAGCCCGGCTGCCATTGTTCCCTGTCACACAGAGTGTCTTTCCCCACAGACTGCTGCTGTTATTGAAACATTTCTGGCCAGATAATAATTTTGCTTTATTATTTTCTCGGCTTCCATTGAGTGTGAGGGGCTTTTGTTGCACTCGGCCTTCCGATAATTGGCGAATTTTGGCACTTGCAGCCAAAATGCCAGTGTTTCCCCTCTCGATCCGACGATCCAAATCTGAATCTGACAAGCCATTGGCCATTTTGGGTAGCCAACAGCAGCAGCAGCAGCAGCAGCAGCAGCAGCAGCAGCCGACATTTTCCGATTGTTTAACTGTTGTCAGCCCATCCACATGGTGGTGGTGGCAAAATATTGCTAGCAATTTGGCCATCATCGCTGGCATCTCGTCGTTGTCGTCGTCATCTCGTCATTGTGCGTAATTGAGTGTAGCTTTCGGTGCTGCCTCCTCGAAAATGTTGATTGCACTGGAGGGCAGGACAATAAGAGGCGAATTCATCATTCCACCGGATGAGTGGAACGGCATCTAAGTGGGCGGATGTCAGTTAGCAGATTGAATAGCGATTTTAGGGGTATGTTGTGTATGTAGAAATTTTAGTATATGCAAGGACGCAGAGGTTTCTTAAACAAAAAATATTTGTACTTAAATAAATATATTGAAATTTATATTAAAAATTTGTACTTAAATAATCTAAAGGGTTTTTGCTGATTAAATAAGCACCTGATTGGATTATTCACAATATGAGCACTTAAAGCTTGTGTAAATATTGGCTTTACTCTCCTTGTTTACCCCAATTCCTTAATTATATTGAGCAGCCAGCGAAAGAAATGCGAAGTCAACACTTTGAACTTAAAAACAACTCGCCGGCATGCTTGTGTTAAGTAATTAATTAAGTTTTCTTAGTGTATTTTCCCATAATTAACTTGACCTTGTCTGCCAAGGCCTCACTGCGTATGAGTAATGTTACCTAAGTGGGCGTATGTCACTTAGCAGAATGAATAGCGTTTTTAAGGACATGTTTTCTATATAGAAATGTGCGAATATGCAACTATACAGGATTTTTAGAGATTTCTTAAGAAAAACATATTTTTAATTCACAAATGTAAAGGGTTTTAAATAATTTAAGCCTTTAAATAGGCATTTTCTTACTAATTTTGAGCATCAGGCGAAAGAAATTCCAAGTTTAAACTTAAAAATAGCTCGCGAGCTTTCCTTGTTTTATAGTTATTAATGCAGCTTTTCTGGTAATTCCCCCTAATTAACTTGACCTAGTCTGTCAGGGCCACACTGCGTATGAGTAATATTTTCTGTGAATATCTGACAAGCAAAATTAATGCAGCCTCAGTCAACATGTTCAAATTTCCAAGCCATTAGGGTGCACTCAAGGAGGAGGGAACCCTTTAGCGAGCGTGGCCCCAAAAGTTCCAATATCACATGTCAAGGGTTGTTGGGGTCTTTGGGGTCGCTCGTCAGTTTGCGGGCTCCTTGGACCTTGGGCTCTCGTTGTCAGTGCTCAAAGATGCATGCAATGTAAATTGGCGGGAAGAAGGCATATTCTGCCGCAAGCAGCCTGCAGCCTGCAGCTCGAAGCCACTCGCTCACCGACACACGCAGATTGCTCGCATGGAAACAATAGACTGACGGGGACATTGTGCAACTGTCATCGGCGGTTGTCGTCCAACTAAGCATTTAATTTTAGCGCAGCCAGCGACAATTTTAGTGGTCGGAAAAGTCGGAAAAGCTTGTAAAGGAGGAGGAGGAGGAGGAGGAATGGGGCCCTGTGGCCACTTTGTTGCTGCAGTTGCGCAATATGCAAACTGCCGCTGTTAACTGTTGACGTTGGGAAATTGTAACTGTAACAAAAGACAAGGCAACTTGTCCCAAACACAATGAATGCGAACCGCGAGACGGCGATTGCGAATGGCAAACGTCGCTGATGGCCGGGAAATTGAATTAGCGGAAAAGCGAGGGGGCTGGAAAATTGAAACTGACTCTCGACGGTTGCCGCGAGAAAAACATCTTTTCTTGGGAGGTCGGTCGCCTGAATTATGCACTGCTCAAGTTAATTGCAAGTCTAGAGGAGAAAATAACCATCCCTCTGCCCAACTGCCACCCTCTGCCTAGACTAACATCAGACAAGCTGACTGGCTACACACACACATTAAAGAAAATAAAAAAAGAAACTTATTCAATTAAACTTTTGCCTGGCATGTAATGGAAAAGTGTGTGTGGGGATGGGGATGGGGCAGGGCAACCTTGGGCGGCAGCGCCACCTCAAGAACCACGGACTGCCAGCCTGAATATATTCCGTTTTAAATGAAATTTCGTTAAAATATAATATTTGCCGGGCTTCATTTGCTCGGGGCGTGGCACATGTGACATGCGTTGAAGTTTTTCATTGCTGCAGCAGCTGCACATGCAAATTAGAGCGTTATTATAAGGCCCCGGCAATCTGGGAACTCTCTAGGAGCTGGGAGCTGAAGCTAAGAGGCTCTGATGAATGGGAATTGTGCGGAACGCAGAGCGCCAAGCGCCGAGCCCTCGAGCGAGCTTTTGACTTTTTGGCCAGCAGCAGACCTCGCTCACGACGACACAAAATCTCTCTGGGGACGTTGTTTCAACACAACTATTTCCCAGGGAAACCGGCTCTGATTTATGCATGTCCTGCTGCCACATGAGTCCGACCCCTCTGCAGCCATCCGTCCACATTGTTTGATTAATTTCATAAGCTTTGGCCCGGGGTCGTAAAAAAGGACAACAAGTCAACTCGCACACACAGAGATGTCGGGGTGTGTGCTTTAATTGCTCTGGCAGCTTAAAGAGCTTGAAAAATTTGTCGATGCCATCAAATATTCTCTTTATGACTGAATATTTTTATAGTATCCTCTTTATTTTAAAATAAATTATATCGTTCCATTTCTGGCTTAATCTTCGGGATAAATCCTCCCTGAATTAACATGGACGTTGATTTGTCATTGTGCTTTTGGCCAAGCCAGGCTGACCGAAAAACTAATCTGTAAACGTTGACAGCTCTGCTTAAGGAAGCACCGCCAGCAACCTAAGCCTTTGCAATAATAATCCCCAACTGTATATCCTGGCAGATGGATATGCAACAGTTTCCTTGGCTTTGTGCAATTTCTTGTAAATTTAATTTCCTGCCTCACATTTCTGCTCATTTGGCTCATGGCTGGCAATCTGTGAGCAGCATTGGCATTGACTCTCGCTCGAATTTGCATTTGGCAGGCGAAGAATAACGAAGGAGATGATGATGTCTTCACTGCTCATCAGCTATGCAGAATTCATTTCCTCATTCGTTCAAGACTGCGACTGCGACTGCAATAATTCTGTAAAGTCAAATATTTGGCAGGTGTCACAGCAAAATTTAATGAATTTTAAAACCTAATTAGATTTGCATGAACTTGGAGTTCTGCTACTAGCTTAACAATCAAATACCAAGCATGCGGGCTCTGCCAATTAGTGCTCGACATGTGTAATGAATGCTTTCAGCAATTTATTGTTATTCAAGCCTATAAAAAGTATGATTTCATTCAAGCTGTTGAGAAATCAATTTTGGGGAAAATTGCAAAGTTTGCTAACCAATCGAAACCAAAACAAATGTCAAATATTTGCCAAATTACTCAGCACAAACCGCCCGAAAGCCAAAAGTTATGCGCAAAAATGCTTTTGCCTGCCAATGAGACGTAAACTTTTATGGGTCGGCTGTACCTCGTACACTCTCCTGAGAGCAACCAACCCTTAGCCCCCATTATTTTCAACCTGCAGCACTCTCACGTCAAGGCAAACTAATTGATTTTAAAATAAATAATGACTAATCACCACCTGCAAAGGCGGCGGGCGAAAGGGAAAATGTGTGCCAGCTCAGAGTTTTCAGTTTTGCTCTCACTATAGTTTTTTGCACTGCGGAAAATCTAGCAAAATTAAGTAAAACTAAAGGGATGGATAAATAAGGGGAAATATAAACTATAAGTTCGATAAGAAAAAAGTAAAAGCGAGACAAGGTTCAAGTTTTCGATGTTGTTGTCTAATATGCTTACGTGGAGCAATGGGTAGTGGGCTGTACTATGATAGTCTGATAGTCCCAAATTCGAGTCTAAATCGTTACTACTTACTGGAAACTTATTTATATTTAATTGGCGCCAAGTTGAACATTTTCTTTTTAAAGTGTAGTTAAAAATTTCGTGGAAGCCGCTGCCGGCCTGCCTCCTCATCAACATCGCTTTCTGGGTCGATTCCGGTTGCTGTGTAGACACGGGTTAACCCGTCCAGAGGGATCCCTTCCGCCGCTTGATTAATTGAAATTTCACTCACTGTCAAGGTATATAGTGTGTGTGTGTGTGCCCGGGCACGTCTGTGGGCGTCAAGGGGCGTGGGCGTGTCGGCACCCTGCAACTTGTCTCCACTAGAATATTTGCCCTTCGGTGTACGCGCGGGGGCAAGAGGGCGTTTCCAAATTAATTGAGTGCGCTAATTTTGGCAAAAAGGTTTTTTAATTGATGGCCCGAGTTTGGGAATTGTTGGGAAACTTATTTACTCCGAAAGTAGTTCGCTTCAAGGTAAATTTCAGCTCAAGTGAATTTAGTTTAGCAACGAGACGAAGTCGAAGAGTTGGATTTGATTACAACTAAACAAGGTTCAAATTTTCAATGTCTCAATTGAGTTGCTCTAATTGCAGAGATGTAACAAATTTTGCCAGAAGCGAATCAGTTGGTTATTTAAGCCCCAGCCCAAGTATAATTAGAGAATAGACCTTGGTAATTCAACCTTCTGACGGTGAATTAATCTACAAGAGGCAGTACTTCACATTGATGACAGTTTAATCAGATTTTAATAGTTTCCATTGATAACGAGGCAGGCCTTTGATCATAAATTGCCGACTGCAATCGCAAAATTAAGTTAAGGCAATCGTGGAGCAGCTGAATAATGAACCATTTACCTGGCGAATCTTGTTCACCTGTGGCATACCTCTCGAATTTTCCTTTTGAAACGGTTTTCCCTGCCTTCGTTCGTTTGCTATTTTCATTTCGCATTCTCGTTCATTACAATTTGGCCACGCGCAATTTGCATCCGATATGAGGAGGGCCTGTTGTATGTGTTCTCCTGGCCTATTCTTCTTCATTATGGCCTTTCAGCGCTTGGGCTGTGAACACTAACATGATTTTGAAAATGTTTTTAGTGGCGATGCGTGGGCTTTATGCGGCTTTCAGTGGTGTTGATGCGATAACCGTGTTGCAAGTGGCATTTGATCCAATGAAAGCTCCAATGGCATCAGCATAAATGCAGTTCGCGGCATTAGCAGCGAACATTGGGCCAGCGAACGAGGTGTGAACTCTTAATTGATGTTTAGGCAATTAAGGCGGAATTTAGGCAGCATTTTTGCGAGATCAGCTTTAAAAAAAAAAAAAAAAAAGAAAAGATGAGTGCGAGTGCGAGCGAGATGTATATAGAGGGTTTAAACTTCTTTGTCAAATAACTTCAGTGTTTTTGACTCGATTTTACTCAAATTTTTAGAGTAACTTAGCATACGTGTATTTAATTTATTTTATTATTAGTTTTAACCGAATTCAAGAGTTTTACATGAAAAAATACCCCTATTTTAAGGACCTTTTAGTATTTAAGTTATTAAATTATCAAACAAGGGTCTGGGAATTCAATCGATAGCTGATAGCTCATAGCCAAAGTCTGCTAAATGGAGACGGATTACACAGACTTTTTCTCGACAAAAATAGAGAGGGCGGCGCAGTGCCTTGGAATACTCTTTGGCAAAGTAATGACCCAAAAATCTAAATTCCTCGTACTACATTTACCGCTGGCTGCATGCAGGCTCACAGAGAGATATGCCAGCCAGCTCACCCTCCATCGCACTCGTACGTATTTGTGCATACATTTGCCCTAATGCTGTGCCCAAGGGGTTCCTCCAGCCTCTGCGATGGCTGGCTGTGTGCCAAGTAAAAGTGGTAATAATTTCTGTTCTTTGTTTTCCCAGCACAGCTCACATTCACGCTTTTTCTTTTACTTAACATAATGAGATTTTGAACGAGTGTGCTTATTGTGAGGGAATTTACAATGGGCTTAGCCGGGGCCTAGGGGAATTTTCTTCGTTTAGCTATGTAAGTAGCCAAAATTAAATGGGGAAGGGAAAGGAGGAAGGGAGAAGGGAACGAGGCTATTAATTGACCCATTTCTTAGCCGACTTCGGTTACATGCCAGGCACACTGTTGGCTGTCAATATATCACACGTTATGCACCATTAAGTGCTCGCTTAATAGGCGGCCATTTATCAATCGCTGCTGCCTCCCCTGGCCCGAAGTTGCGGCTGCCAAATGTTCAAGGAATCGCAGCCAGGATGAGCTGCGTTGGCAGGGAAAAATCATGAATAAAGCGAGCGCCGTCAGAGGCCATCGCGTTTGTCATAATAAAAGTTACTTAAAAATTGCACGGAAATATCTGCGCGAGCATAAATCAATGTCTTGCCAGGTACAACATGGCGTATGCGTGATTTATGCGCTTGCCCGGGGACAGTGGCTTTTTCCTTTTTTTCCCCCAGAATTTTCCAGCATATGCTGTTGACAGCTGTTGGTCAATGAAGAGCGTAATTAGCCTTGGGAGGACACCGAGGCGTATGCGCAATTAAACTAACGCGCGGAGATTGCGCATACGCCGCGTGGTCATTATAATTAGCACCACGTAAATAAGGGCTGAGAATTCCTTGGGGGAATTAGCTACGCTCGTAAATTAACAAACTTGCAGCGCAGGACCTGTGTGTACTTTTTCGTTCCTGCATATCCTGTTGTGTATCTTTTGCGCCTCTTTGCTTAGGCCATGTTGCGATCTGTTAGCAGGTGGCACTTGCATTTGCAATTGCACTTGCAGCTCCCCACAGACTGGCTGAATTTATTGCTCTGGCTTCGACTGCCTCTAGGCAATCAAATAGCAAAACGGCAGCGCTGCGCTTTGACATTTAATTGCATCGTTCGCGGCATGTTTATGAAATATTTTTGTGACACGACGGCTCCTTGGCTCCCTCACTCTAGCCCACCCTTTGTGTGTGTGTGGTGTGTGTGCCCCATGTGCTGCCGATTTTAATAAACGGCAGACCTCGTCGACTGTTGTTCGATCCTAGGCTTGGGAATCCGCTGCCGCAGAATTGCACTTTTTAATTTGCTGAGTGCGCATGGCAAGAACAAATCGAGAGTCGGGGTTTTCTTTTTAAAGAACTCGTTGCTTTATTGGGCAAAATAGTTAAAATTCACTTAGATCCACTAAGTGCCACTAGCATTCGCTGGTGGTGGTGGTTCCATAAGCGGCTCTATTTCTCCTTCCTTCTTGTCCTGATATTTATAACATTTTTCCGCCGCTTTCTCCCAAATGCACATAAAGGCCTCTTCTACGGGCCCTGCTGTCTCAGAGCTATTTGCCGGCTTATTCAAGTGGCACTGTATATGCATTAGCCGGGTTACGAAGTTGACGCTTTGACCAGCTAGCATTTGCTTTGAGAACATGGTCGTAGCCTGCACCGCCTTATCATAGCTGATAGGTTTGTTACCGTTATGACCCCCCATCATTCCGAGGATGGCAGACATGGCACCCTGCATGGCCAATGTGTAGAGTTCGTGTCTGGTTATTTGAGGCCTGCACATTTCCGTCATGTGCGTTGAAGCCCCGTCGTCGGCGGAGCCGAGTAGGAATAAGAGGGGCAGCAGGAGTAGGCATATCATCCTCTGTAAGCAAAACTGTTTAGCGGGAAAGTCTGGAGTTAAACTTGAAAGTGAGTACCATTTTGTCAGAACTGGCTTCGAGGAGTCTTCCCTGGTCAATGGCTGGATGTTTTCTTATGTTACAGAGATGATTTCTGGTTGTTATTCAACTAGTCAGCCGGGAAAATTAGATTTTGAATGGCCTAAATAGTAAATCAAGCGTTAACAGGCGTTAAATTATAATTAAAATATTTCCTCTAACAAAACCGTTCCTTAATACTTTATAGAAACTTATATACAACATATAAAGAGATTTTAAATAAGATTTTTTGAGGTTAACGTATAATTGAAATATTTCCTAAAGAAAACCTTTCCTTTATACGACACATATAATACTTGCTCATAATTTAGGACCTTGGCTTTATTATACACTCTTTGGTGAAATTTTCTCAATTCTAATACCTGCTATCTGGCATTGA
This sequence comes from Drosophila auraria, assembly GCA_008042615.1. Lineage (NCBI taxonomy): Eukaryota > Metazoa > Arthropoda > Insecta > Diptera > Drosophilidae > Drosophila > Drosophila auraria. The sequence continues at coordinate 16,031 of VNJW01015736.1, read as the reverse complement.
CCTTGCTCTGCCTCTGGCAAACTTGTCCGAATTGGATAATTCATTAACAAAAGTCCAAGGCAAACAAATAGAGCAGAAGCACGCGAGAAATTCGAAATATAAAAGCGATTAATGAAAACAGATTCCGCTGGCGGCCTGCATTGCGCTTAACCTCATAAATGAGACTTGCGGAAAATCAAATTGCCACTCAGCTCCCGTTGAGTGTTGTGGGAATAAGTGTTTACAATTGCCATGTGCATACACATATATGACGCTCGATTGTTGATAGTTTTCAATGAAATTGTTCGAGACTGTGTGAGAATAAAATCTGGAAATTATGCAAGGAATGGGGCAGAGGAATGTCCCGCTGGACTTTTGTTTATTTTTGCGATTTTTGTTTACTTCGAGGCGGCTGGCAAATATTCGGGCACTTGGCTCGCTTCTAAATAAATGCAGCAGCTATTTGCAGTGGATTTTGAATGTATTTACGACACAGACATTTTTTTTTTTTGGCTTTTGAAATCTGTCGCGTAAATCCCACTGCCGCAAATATATCACATTTTGGCCTGTGCTCAGCAATTAATGCATTAATTCGAACTGACAGACAGATGATGGCCGGGAATATTTATGTGCGGACTTATGTTCGCGGCTTATTAGATTAAGCACGTACATTTATTTGCAGATTTGTTGTGTTGAAATCCCTCTGTGAACTATGATGATATTATTTAAAATTTAAGGACAGTTCCCCCTGTTGGCTAAATTCAATTTCCATCTCTCAAGCTCAAGCTCAAGCACTCCACTCTCCACTTGTGTCCGCAATATTCCATTTCCCATCACGCCAATTTCGTTTCGCCGCATTATTTACTTCCTTTTGCGCCACATCCTTCCGCTTCCAGCGTCGTCGCAATTGCTCCAGTTTTTATGGCAACACGAGAGCGCAGAGCAGGGCAGCGTTTATGGCCAAGAGCGATCGAGAAAACGTCGATGGAGGGAAACTTTCGCCGCAACAATGTTTCGCCACTTACGCATATTTCTATTACTCGTTGAAATAGAAAACAAACAAACAAATAAACGTCGCAGTGCATCGAGTGGGTCTGGGTCCCTGGGACGGGTTTCGCTTATGTAACGGCCATGATTACGAACGATGGCCAATGGCTCCTCCTGATGAGCTTGGTTCAATGGCTCCATGGCAACGCACATTCCGAAAGTGATTTTGATTTCGATTTCGTTCGATTTCGTTCGATTTGCTTGCATCAGATGCGAAATAGCAACAGATACTGCCGCATCCGACCACCGACATTGGCGAAACGAGTTCAATTGGCGAAAACCACTCTGGGCCGCCCGTTTGCTGCTGGCTGCTTTATTTCCTGGCCATGGACAATCCACTCTTTGGCTGGGAAAAACTTGATTTTCCAGCTAGGCGCCAGAGCAAGCGGAAAACGCATTCCCAACCGGAGCGTGAGTTTCCCAGAGCTGTCTTCGTCGGAGTCTTCGGAGTCGTTGTCGTCGCATGTTGCTCTAATTGCATGACAAACTCTCGGCCAACTCTCACACACTTTTGGCGTTATCTCCGGAGGTAAAACTCTGCAGCCTGCAGCCTTTGGCTTAAAACTGCCTTGGCCTGGCCATAAATGTCACATATCAAAAGGAAAAGTGAAATTTCAGTTGTTACGACCAAAGGCAGGCAGCGGAAGTTGTTAAGCCGAAGCGCATACGATTTAGTTCTGGGTTTAAGTAAAAAAAAAAAAAAATGTTATTTTAATTACTCAAATTTTGATATTATAATTATATTTAGTTTGAAGCGGAAGAACTCAGTTTAGAGGGAAATTTATTTTGTCTACAATTACTTCTTGGCTCCAACCCAACATCTTTTGACAACTTCCGACGTATCCAACTGCTTTTTGGCTTAGAATTCAGTAATTACTAGATTTTACGAGCATATTTGAAACAAACCAGAGATGCAGACTGAAAATTCCTCAAGACATTTTAATGTAATTAAATTTAAACGCAGCCTCTTATGATTTCGTCTGTGCCTGGTGTGTGCATCCCGTAAATGTGCCAGAATAACAATAGAGAATAGGATGAAGGCGGAGAATGCCGCAGACAGGCAAATCTAATAAGCATAATGAATGAACCGCAGTTGAGTTGCTGTTTTCGCTCAACGTGTTGAACTTGTGCTGTCACCTGTGAAGGCAATGATGAGAGCAGCCCCTGCTTTCCATTTCCTTTTATTTTTCTTTTTTTTTTTGTTGTGCTATCAGAGGGAGGTTGTGACCGTGGCCGCTGGCTCTGGCATGTGGCAAATGTCTTGCAATCCACACCCGAGAGGAGGAGAGCCTGCTCTGCTGTCGTTTGCTGTTTTGTTTAATTAATTTCTATATTAGATACACTTCATTAATAATGCCTAGGATGTGTGTGTGCCATTGTTTCGGGTTATTTTTGGCAATCGAAAGGAATTTGGTGATTGAGCAGGGCAAATGTGGCTCGAATGAGATCTGTGTCAGAGATTTTGCTCGTAGAGGCAGCCTTATGGCTCGTAAGAGATCTACGGCTTGCATAATTCACTAAATCTATCCGGAAACCCAAAAACACCTCCGTTGCACCTGTCCAGCTGTCAACCCCTCCATCCATCCAGCCATCCTTTCATCCAGTTCTGCCAGTTCTGGCCGTGTCGGAGCAATTAACGCACTCTGAGCCCAGTTGAGCCGAGCTGAGCCCAGGGCCAAGAGGCGGCGAATTGGGTCAAGAGGGGCTAAGCAAAGTGCCGCTCTGAAGTTCGGGGACCATGCATTTAGTCGTCGCCGGCATAATGAAATGCATTTCAGCCCTCATTAGGCATGCCATTTCATGATGCTGATGATTCCGGTTCTGCCCGAGCGGATTTCGCCCCTCAAGCCTCTGATGGAGAGCCATTGAAGTGCAAAAAGAGACGGGCTTTAATTGCCCCAAAGGTGGCAATAATTGAGTCAATCGATGGTGGAACACCAGAGAAATCGAACGTACGGAGATTCCAAGGAAGGGGTTACAGAGAGAATAGCAGAAAAGGGTTTAGAAATCATATTGTTTCAGCTAAAAAATAAAATAGGAATTTGTAATTAAAATAACAGAACTAAAACTCATATTAAATTAAGACTTTATTCCACATTTAATATGGAAATATGAAAATGCCCCAGCTTGTTACAATTGATTTAAGAAGCCACCCTGTTCCCAGTTCACTTTTCCGTGTTTCCCCAGTTAGTTTTTGCATACAATTAAAGGGTTTTTTGTGTGCTGGCAGCCTTACTTACTACCACTTAATGCAACTTTGATGTTTTTCTGGCCACGCACCCAAAAAAGAAGAAGTTTTTCACCTGCTGTGGATTTTCGGCAGCAACGAGTAAATAAAAACTTATGCGGTTAAAGTTTTTCCGCCTTTGTTTTGTGTCTTTTTTTTTTTGGTTGTGCAAATGCCTGCAGTAAATGCAATTCTCCCCGTCGCCTGCAGCCAGTCCCCCCCCTCCACAAAATGGACTTCTCATTCGTGCGGCATTTTTTGGCACTTGCCACAATGGCCACGTTCCGCTCTCACACTCGCAGACACTGGCGCATTCCGTGGCTCTTCGCTCCTCGCTCCTCGATCTCGGCATTCTCGGAGACCACTCTTCCATATCATGGCTGGGCCAAAAGGGGGACGGAGGGTCGGAAGGGGGCGTGGCTGCCACGGCTTTTTGGCAGCGGCAACTTTGCTTTGTCATGTGCCATATTTCTTTCTCGCCCGGCAACTGTGCTGCGGTGACAAAGTATCTTTTGTCTAAGAACTGCCAGAGTGCGGCAGTCGCCCAGGAAACTCGATTTAACCATTGGATTCCATCAACCTAATCATTTTGAACATGACACCGAAGCTGTGTTTGCAAGGATATTATTTTGGCAGAATAATATTAACAAGAATCTTTAGAGATTTTATATTTTAAGGCAAAAAAATCGGGGTTTAAACCTTTTTTATTACTCAAAAGGCGTTATTAAATTTGAAACAGAATTAAACTAAATTTGTCGCTAGAATCATGCTTTATATTCTTATAATAATTTTTGTCTTTATTTTGGACTGTTAAAAGAATTTGAACTTAAATTCTATGCTTATAGTCGTTAAGTCGGACTGTTAGGAAAATTTAAATTAATTGTTGCCACTTTGTCGGATTGTAGTCACAGATAATAAGTGTTGCCCACTCTTGGCCCTCGATCCGGCAACTCCCTTTGAAAATGATTGTTCTCCTAAAACCAATAGTGCTAAAGAAGCAACCCTGTAACGATTTCTTCTCGCAGAATAGTCTTAAATTAATAGTATAAGGTTGCCAATCCGTTTATAACTTTTGTATACTGGGAATACTTAAAATAGTATAACAAAATATGTAACCAATATGTCCACTTTTTCAATATATTGTATTGTCATAATAATATAATTAAGAGCGACTCCCAAAATGATAAATCTTGTTTTTTAAATTTTAAATATAATTCCGTTTTGTCGGACTGTTAGGAAAATTTGAATTTAAAGTTGCCACTTTATCGATTTCTTGTTAAAGGAAATTAGTGTTGCCAATACAGGGCCATCGATCCGGCAACTCTTTTCGGAAAGGACTACTCTTTGAGCCGATAGTTGTTAATGGGCAACCCTATCACGACCCCTTATCGAAGTAGGCTCTGAAATTGATAAAAAATATACGTCAATCGAGTCACCATTTGTGTTTAGGACTGTCAAAGCTGGAAGCAGAATTTTCATTCGTCTGTGAGACGTCTTACCGTAAAGTACACCAGTCAGACAAACCCCACCACAATTACATACAAGAAAAAAATTAAAAAAAAAAAATTTTATAAATTTCCAAGAGAAAACTTGTGTTGTGTTGGCTTTTACCGTGTTAACTTTTAACGTGTTCGCTTCTACCGCGTTGTTTGTATACCGAGTTTACCGCTTGGCGAGTTACCAATTGCAGTGTTCTTGAAAATTTCCTGTTGCCACGCCACCGGCTTTTGAGCGTTCTCGCAGTCTCTCTCTACCAAGTTCGCACTCGTTTCGCATCAGTTTCTGGTACCTAGGACCGCAGCAGCATGAATAACTTGAACGCCAACGCCAGTGCCTTCATGTGGCACAACCCGCAGACCCTGCCACCGCCGTCGCCGGTGCAGCAGCAGCAGCCGGTGCAGCAGCAGTCGGTGCAGCAGCAGGCCGTGCAGCAGCAAGCGGTCCAGCAGCAGGCCGTGCAGCAGCAGGGGGTGCAGCAGGTGCAGCACCTGGCAACGGGGCAGCTGCTCCACGTGCCCGCCATGCCGCAGCCGCGCAAGTTCGGTGGCAACAAGAGCAACTACAACTACGTGCAGAGCCAGGCGGGCGCCATGATGAGTCCCGGCAATCCCGGCGGCGGCGGCGGCGGTCCCATGAGCGCCTTTGGCAGCTCCCCGGGCCTGTATCGCAAGCGTTACCCGATCAACACATACAACACCGGCTGCTATCAGACCAACGGTAAGCTCAAGCGATGGTTTCTCGCTTTTTCTTCCACGAAAGTTGCATTTTTTCGCTATAAAAATTGTGGAAAACAAAATGGCGGCGCCCAGTTTTTTTTCGCTGTCATTCTGCAGCAGCAACAACAATTTAAGGGTTGCCTTGGCATAGCTTTGTGTTAGGTTGCAACTCTGCTTGAGAGCGTCTGCTGGTTACAATGTCTGATTTTTTGGGGAGAAATTTCTATAAAAAAATGTTTATTAGCTTTACGCTTGAAGGTTTCTTCTCCTGAAAATATTTCCATTTATAACTTGTGTATCTTATTAAGTCCTTTATATTAATTAAGCTCTAAAAGGCCCTGGAAATTTTCATGAAAAATGTGCCATCTTGTTGCCATCTTTTTTTTCTAAAATTTTCTCAACGGACTTAAATTTTCCTTATTTATACTTTTATTTTTTCACAAAGAAATAAAATGACGTTGGTCTTATGGTCATGACTCGGCAAAGTTTAAGAGTCGCTTAGCAACCCTGTGAAACAACAGTGTTGTTAAGCTCTGTTAACACTATAACAGTGTTGTTAAGACTACAGTGTTGTTCAATTTAAAGTTGTGAATTCTCCAAGAACCTCTTAAGCCCACCCTATTTCCCAACCCCTTTTCAACATTTGTCGCTAAACACTGTTCAACACAGATGAATTATTCAAATTGAATTCTTGTACTACTCACTCACTGTTCGAATTGTTATAAACTATATATATATTTTTTTTTTGGTGCCGTCTTGCCAACGATTGCACATCTCATTAACTGCGTTTTTTTCCTTTTGTCTTTTCAGGTAAGTCGCTGTTTTCTATACCCGAAAATGTTGTTATGCTTGAGAGCCGTAAGTACATTTGAAACTAGAGCACATTTCAAACACTCGCACACCACACACACCTCACACACCACACTCACACCACTATACTCACACCCCCACACACTTATACTCACTCATGCAAACAAGCAGAGCAAACAAATACACACAAACGTCCATCAACATTTGCAGATCGAATCAATCATACGTCCTGGGGGCCAAGAGTTGTATTGAGGCGCGGGGCGTGGGAGTTTTTGTGATGAAATGTAAACGTCGAAATTAATTTCCCATTGAAACGGTGGCGGGCGGAGGCGAAGGCGAATGCGAGGGGGGTTGCAAAGTTCAATTACAAAATAAAACAATGCATCTGGGCAAAAATGGTAAAGATCAAAAGATGCCAGCAAGCGCCAAAAATTTGCATCTCTATGCGAAATTTATTTTCTGCCATTAATCAATTTCGCTGCTGTTGCCGCGTTGCGTTCCGTTTGGTTCGATCCGATCCGATTCGGTTCTTATTCCAGCTTCCTGGCCAGCGAAATGCAATTTACATTTTTTGTATCTTCCATGAATTTTCAATTGCATTTCCTTGGCGCTTTTCTTTGTTTATATCCGAGCTCCATTAACATTTCTATAACGATGACGTTGCGTCGTCGTCGTCGACGTCCAAGATTTTCACGTTTCTCCTTTGGCAGTCGTTTAGTTTTCTTTTCATTTCCTTATTTTTGCATTTGTTGCGGGCCATTTGCATAATTTTCAATGCCCGCAATATTCATTCAAAGGGGTAGAATGATATTTTGCGTATAGACATGTATAGCCAGGGAGAGGGTTTAAAGGGTTTTAGGGGAACAGTTCTTTGAACGCATAAGGTGGAAAGCCCTTTTGGATTATATATATTGATCTTGATATATTTTTTTCTGTTATTTAATTTTAAAAAATTCAGAGAATGTTTTCAGGGCTCAGGTCACTTAATACAGTCTCCCTTTTTATAATATTCAATAAAATAAACTTCGTTACATATTCTAATATATTTAATCCCCATAAAAAGGCTTATTTCCAAGATAATTAAAGTATTTAAAATATTTTCTAGTCTCTTGATGTTATGCCTCATTTTCTTAATCGTCCAAAGACGCTTCGCCCCCGCCTTTGGTGTCATAAAAATATGAAATTGCCGTTTAAATAATCGCTCGCCCCAGAAGAAGCCGTACAAATTTGCACCATAATTAAAATAAATGCTTTCAATGGCCAATAATTGCCAAATAAATTAATTTTAATTGCAAGCAGCCGACGGCGGTTGTAGCGGGTGGCAAGGCGGCGGCACATTTTGGCTAAAAATATATTTCAAAGTGGCCAAAATAAAGTCTATAGAAAGTAAAGCGTTCCGCTGGCTCTCTGGGCATTTTGTATTTTCCTCTCTCTCTGGCTTTTATTTTTAAATGTTCCGCTTTTGAGGCTGCCCAATGCGAGCGGTGCCACGCCCACAGTTCGCACCATCACCACCACCACCAGTGGCGGCAGATGTCGCTTATTTGCAGGTGGGATGCCAAAGCCAAAAGACGATGGCAAAACACTTAAAAATACATAAAAATACCAATGGGGGAGGGGATGCGATGTGTGTGTTTGCCTGACATATTTATGGGTGCCCATGCTCCCCCTCAAAGATTGTTTTCCATGGGATCAGCGGCCGAGACACTCGAAGATTTATGTGGGCGTTCATTAAACGCACATCCGTCCGCCCTGGCCGCCAATCACTTAGTTAATATGGCAAATGCCTTGGAATATTTGCATGTGCAGCAGGGGGGTTTGTTTACCTCGTAGTATCTCCAACTCGAGCCCTAAAATAATACACTTCCATCCTCATATCTTGCCTTTTTACCCGTACCGTGTGTGCCTGCCTGCCTTAGTGGCTTAATTTTCTGGCATTATTGCCGTGAAGTGGAAGTGGGTGGCATTTTATTTGCCTTTGGGTCTCCGATTGTTGTGGCTTACTTCTGCTGATTGACAGCGCATTTCCTTCTGCCTGTTTGCTTGTCTTTCCCTCTTGTTGTTTTTTGGCCAATATTTGCTCGCCTAATGCAGTTTTCCTCGTAATTGTGGCTTAGTAATTGCGTTGCTGTGGCAGCCAAAATTAATTAAATTAACTTCGCGGCCTTCTGCTTGCCTGCCTTTTCGCACCGAAATATTATATGGCAAATATATATAAAACCTTTTGCTGCTGTCAGGCCGTAAATCTTGTGGTTTCCACCCAAAAAACAGAGACATCTCTTCCCACAATAAATTCATAGTGAAATCCAATAATTTCGCCTGGCGGGGCAGGGATGATGATGATGATCCCAGCAGCAACAGCAGCAACATCAGCAACATGTACAAAAAACAATAACTGGTAACCGGCAACCGCAGGGCCGCCTGTCCAAAAATATAAATTGTGTTCGCTTCGCATTTTATGGTAATTCAATAAATTGAAAATGACAAATTGTGTCATGTTGCGGTCACTGGATTGGCAGACCAGAAAAGCCTCCGAAAAAACCCCTTGCGGCCGGGCAATGTTCGGGGATAATTAAATCTATGTTTGGGCATCAATAAAAGTTGCAAATGGTTTTTAAAGTCGCCAGGATATGGCAGAGACTGCTGCAGCAGCAGTGGCAGCGACCGTGGCACATCAATCAATCAAGGACGATCAATCAAATCGTTGTCAACAGCGGCGCACGCAGTTAACGATGAGTTCGGTGTTGCCGCTACTGGCTGTCGCTAGATGGCGTGTCGAACAAGAACAATGTCGCCGTCGTCGCCTGGTGAACTTCCTCATCCTCCTTAACGTGCCCCAAAAACATCCTGGCACTACCCCCTAACGAGCGCTAATGGACACCAGTCCTGCTGCTGCTGCTGCTGCTGCTGCTGCTGCTGCTTCCGCAAGGAAACTATTGAGCCAAAATTGCGAGGAGCCAAGGAGGATATGGTAACTTTGCCACTCCACGCAATATTGCGTCGATTATCTTCAATCAAAAGCTAGTGATTGATGACTACGACGACTGGCTGGACTGGCCGGATTTTTAATTTCCCTTCCGATCCGCCCTTAATGCTGGTCATTCATCAGAAGGCTTTATTACTCTCACAATTGATTCATTCGGATGAGGTACGACAGGTTGCGAGCCCTTTTATGGCCATTTAAAGCGCGAACATTTGCATTTAAATTATGCCAGGACTTTCGGGCCGTAATATATAGCTAATTTTGTTTCTTATGAGCCATGAAGATCGACCGTTTTCGCCATCATCGCTTTACAGCAACATTTGCTTAATTTATGCAGGACGCGGCTGCTTTTCTGTTCTTTTCCTCTACCCCATAATAATTTGTAATTAATTTAGCAGCTGGCCCAACAGCTACGGGAAGCAAAAAATTTATAGAAAAAACGCAGCAAAGCGGCAGCAACTTTTTCACATACTTTTGGTGTAATTTTCTAAAGCAATTAATAGGACATTTAGCTAATGCGTTCGCCACTTGCACTTTTTGTGCCCTCTATCCATCTTTCCTCTTAGAGGAAAATCGTGCAATTTGCAAAATTACAATATCTAAAATGTCCCCCAGCTGCACATCGCATATCGCACTTTGCCATGGCTCCATGGCTCTTTTTTCCTTATTGTTTGTTATATTTTTATGGCATTATCGATTTTCGCTTTTCCCACTGCTGATAAGTTTCTTTTTTGGGGCGCAGAGAATCCAAACGAAACGAAACGAAAACTAAAACTTTATCAAAGCGAAAACTAAGTAACGTAAACGAATTTGTTATTAGAGCGGGGATAGTTTGGGTTTGAAATATCATAAATGTGCAGGGTCATATTTACACATGGAGGGAACTCCATTAACTAGAAAAACGCTTCGAAACGTCGCCTGCAACCGCTGATTCAGAGGGTTGGCTGGGTTCGGACGCCGCCCACAGAGTCAATACATCAACCACAACAAACAAGGCGACCACAGGGAGAGGTGATAGCCATCCAGCGAGGGTGGCCAATAAAGTTTTTCCAATGTGGCTACTCAAGCCAGCTTATGTCGCATTGAGTGCACTTGTACCCTCGGTTCTCTTGAAATGTCATTGGACGTATTTAAAATACCCATTACTTGTTAGGGGAATGTAGGAAGTATACGAGAAACTAAAGCTGAAGGATTTTTCATTAGTAATATTACTAGTTTCTATCATTTGCAACAAGTAATTTAGCTAAAAAATTATTAAAAAGCATTTAGTTCAAGAAAAACTTCCTAAAATTTACTTCTGATCTCAGAAACCCCAAAAAGTATGCTTTATTTTTCAAGAACTAACTGGGTATTCCATAGTCGGGGCCCAAAATTACTTGTTTTTCCCCGCCTTATCGCTTGACCAACAACTGCAGCTCTCTGAATCCAAATAGAGTTGTTCGAGGAGGTCTAAAAACTCGAGAGCTCGAGCTCGAGCTTGAGCTCCTCCTCATGGCCAAGAACTCTCCAGCCGATAAGTGGGGCCAGATGAGTGGGTGTGACCGTGTGGACACTGATTGCACATGTGTTTGCATGCCATTAAGGCGACGGGGGACCCCCAATGTTTACCAATGCGATAATTAGGCGAAGCCAAGAGAGAGGCCGAGGCAAAAGCAAAGGCCAAACTAAAGGCCAAGCCGTGCCAATTTGCCATGTACACACGCTCGGTCGTTGGCGTGTGTGTGGTTGTGTGTGATTATTATGAATTATATTATAAATCCTCATAAGCATGGTGGTGGTCGCTATCCTTCCTGTGGAATGCCATTTGCCGCTTCTAATTATGTTATCCTCAGTGTCCTTGCGTTGGCGTATTTGCTCGCGTTTTGTTGTTTGCGGTGCTAAGACAACAAGCAAGCAAACAAACAAATGGCAATTACATGCGTTTATATTATTCAAATCTGCCGTAAATGTAATTAAGCTCTGGAGAGTTATTTCCAAGCTCCAAGGTTGTCGTAAAAATTCCGCAATCCTTTTTCCAACCAACTGCCACGCGGCGGCTTTGCTTATCGGGGACTAATTTCTGTGAAGGCATGGGGCCTGCGTATCGCATATAAATTGGCTCATTGCCGTGGGTCCTTGCTCGTCCTGGTCTCTGAGCTTCTTGATTTCTTTTTGATAAGCCTGGACGCGGCATTTCCGTTCCATTCGAATTCAGTTAAAGGCTTAAATCCGTGCGGCCAAAGTTTCTCTCTTTTTTTTTGTATTTTTTTTTTGGGACACATTAAAAACCAATCAGGCGCATTGTCACATAATCAACCCCCGCCGAGCATCGGAGTTTTCTCAGAGCTTACTGTGGCCGTGGCAGTGTCAGTGCTTTCTTTTCTCGCAATCTTTTCTCCACTCTACGATGATGATTATTTTTTATAAGCTCAGAGCTAGCTGGCTGGGGTTCATCGTCGTCCTCGTTTGGCTCGCTATCATGTCACACACAGGGGGACAACTCTTTGCCAACATAATAGTTTTGCTTATGAAAACAAATTCAATTTCGAAGCTGCTTATGGAAATGTTTATGCAAGACGTGAGCGCAAACTGTGCGCAGAGCGGGTCGGCGGCGATGGGGAAAATTAATGTCACATGACGGAGCAGGCGAGGGCGCACGAGTCGGAAAAACAGGGGGGAAAGCTGTGGGCGTGGCCCAGTGCAGGCAGCCAGATAAACGGGATACCAGCAGCAGCAGCAGCAGCATCACGACTCTTGGCATATTTTCCAGTACAGTCGAGCTCTCGCTCTCTCCCAAGTTGACTCTAACAAATTGAAAATCATTGAACGCCCTGCACTCCTACTGAAAAATATTGTAGCATACATTTAAGCAAATTGCAATTAAGGTGAACGAGCTGAACGGCAAGGGGAATACATTTTGTTTGTTTGCCAGCCATTACCTTGTTCATTGGAGCGACTCTTGTGCCGAATCCCCCTTTTCCCTCCTGACAAAGTGTGCCAATACGCCACAAAGTATGCAACAATTTGCAGCATAAATACTTTGTTCCACCACCTGCACCCACATTCACATCCACACCCATGTGAGCTCGCTTTTATTTGTCTAGCTTTTGGTTCGGAGCCACCCTTCCTCACACACATGGAGGCTGAGTTTTAATGGATTTCTGTGCAGCCCGCTTTGTGGTTGGTTTCGGCGCTGGAAGTGCGTTCTTTGTTGCCGATCCTCCTTGCATTCTCCCCCGTACTTTTACGCCCTTGTCCCGGCATTGTTGCAAGTTGTTATTCTCCCTTATTCCCCCTCTTATAGCACACAAACTGTGTTAAATTCCCATCTATATGTTTAGGCCACTGACCACTGCGAAAACTTTCCCTAATTGCGAGCCAACAAAGCACTTAATCGCGACACACGTGTCGTATACGTAATCCACTCGGCAAACATTTTCTGTATGCAAATAGCTGCGGTTGCCATAAAAACGGAAACTAAACTCCAACTTCCGCCGGCGAACAGCAGCACATAATCTAAAATAATTTGTGCGCGCGCTAAAAATTTACACCTGCTCAATTTTCCAGCGCTCCTTTTCGACGCCTTGCGTGTGAAGCATTTTCCCAGCAATTGCATGCAACAATTCCCCGAATGCTTAAACATTTTAGGCACGCTTCCGACGACCAGCCAGGGGCGTGAATTTCTTTTCTTCTACTTTGGCCAACCCCTAACCCAACCCTGCGCGAAAACTTGATTTTCGCAGGCAGAAACGGAAGCTGCTGGGGTCGTCGTCGTAGCCGCTTGGTCGGCGTCACGCATACGCCCCGTGTTTCGGGGCCGTGATTTCAATTAAAGCCCAAGCAGCGGGAGCTCTAGTCCCGCCCGCTCTTGAAATGAATAACTATGTTTTCCGATGGCTCCGGGCCACGGTTTATTCCGAATTGTTATTGACTATAGGTTATCGAAGACTGAGCGCGGCTTGATCGAGGGCGAAACCCAAACATTTTCGTTACGCAAACCGCTTGAAGGATTATTTACTTATGGCAAAGTTGGTCCGAATTGAAACGTGCCTAGCCAAGTTTTGGCAACTCCGGGAAGCACGGGAAACACTTTAAATTTCGCACGTAAATTCAAACGGATTAAGGGCTTGTGAAAAATTGCATCAATTTGTGTTGTTTGCCTGGGACTTGCCGAAAAAACAGCGCGGGGACAGCTTCAAACTAACAAACAGATTTTTTCCACGAACACCTCTCTTTTTTTTTCGACCAACTTCTCACCGTGTGTGGTGGTGCTGGTGGATTTTTATGCAAATATTATGTCAGGTAGCCCCAAAGTCCAAAATAAACTAGCCATGACGAGGACGAGTCTTGGGAATGGGAATCCTCCTGGGCTGGGACTCCGACGTGGTGCAGCTAAATCAAATCAAAACAAAAACAGCTACGAAATGGCATAACAAGCGCCATGCAAATTGAGTTCCTGACGTGACTCCGTCACACTTGGTGAGCCAACTTTGCGAGTGATTACGTTAGAAGAGTGTGTGTGCGTTTCGGGTTAAAACAAATGCCAAGAAACTTGCCTCGCTCGCTGACACTTTTAAAGTTAATTAAATGTCTTTGCTTGCCTGCCTGCCTACGCAGCGCGACATTTTGGCAGTTGCTGGGTCTTTAATTGCAAGACGTCGCAGGATTTGGTATCCGATTCCATCCCAGAAGCTGTCGTCGTTTATTGTTTTGCCCGATGCGAGTGGGACCCATTTTGAGGGCACACACAATGCAACCGCCATAAACCAAAGCCCGAACAGCGAACAGCGCAGACCAATTTGGGCTTTCTAGTGCCTAGAATCGTGAGCCTTTTTTTTCCTGCGCCTGCCAAAAATTCAATTAACTTACATGCCAAACCACAGCCGGCATAAAAGAGGCACCGCCATCGTCGGCCCCGCCAAAACCACAGCCAAAAATGTCAGAGCCCCCTTTGCCTTTGGCCCTGTCTGTGAGCCGGGTTCTCGTGGTTTCCGTTTTTGGTTTTTGGGGTTTTGATATTAGAAGAGGGTCCCGGGCGGGATTGCTTAGCTCCTTCCCCTATCCCCCACATGCAACAACAATAACAAGTTAAATATTATGGTTGTTTAGCTTTAAGTTTTAGCTTTTAAAACCCAAATTCGCACAACTAAAAAAGAACATTGTTTTCTTCGTTTTTTTCTTTTGTTTCTTTTCATTTATGATTTGCTATCGCTTATTGTTGTTGTTGCATGCCACATGAATAACCCACACAAAACACGCACACAAACACAGTTCCAACACTGCCGACACCCCAACAACAACAACAACAACACCAACAACACCACCACCAACAACAACAACAGCAACATGCAACACAACAACAACATCAACAACAACCACATCACCACCACCACCACCATCAACTAGTTGCCCCAGCTCAATCGCACAATCTTTGTCAATTTAAAGAGCCACCGCTATTGGGACCAGGCGCCGCCTTCCCGCCATTCGGAGCACCCGAATATCATACCACCACGCCGGAGAACTGGAAGGGCGCCGCCATCCATCCCACCGGGCTGATGAAGGAGCCAGCCGGAGTTGTGCCCGGACGCAATGCTCCGGTGGCCTTCACACCGCAGGGCCAGGCTCAGGTGAGTATTATTGCCGAGTAGGAGGAGGAGTCTCAGGTGTAATTGTTATTTGTCCACAATTTCTGATCAAGACATCCTTCCCCTTGCTCCTCCTGGCCAAGACAGAATTTTAATTAACTCTTGTTCTCCCGCTCCCGCTCCTTCAGGGTGCCGTCATGATGGTCTACGGCCTGGACCATGACACTTCCAACACGGATAAGCTCTTCAATTTGGTTTGCCTGTACGGCAACGTGGCAAGGGTAAGTTTCACTCCCAACTTTAAATATTATTTAAATGGAATTTACGTATAGCCAAAAGATAAACAATTCGAATTCAATTTGGTGGAAGCGAAATGCTTGCAATTAAATATTTGACAACTGTCAATTGCATGGAAAACATGGCCGATTTACGGTTAATAAATTTGTCAAATTCGAATTGATTTCGGTGTTATTTATGAGGGGCCATAAAAATGTCGATACTGTATTTATTTCTATGAAGAATATGAATTTATTTTTACGAGATTTGAAATATTAAATGTGTCAGTTGCAGTTTCTTGAAAATATTAATCAGTTGGCTTGTAACCTTATGAATTTTTAAGTAAAACTTGTTTAGGGATTGTAAAACACATATTTCTTATGAATTCAGTTGTTTCTCCTATAAAATTAAAACTAAGATTTATCCAAATACCTGGAAATTCAATTGTTTTATCCATTTCTATTCCATCAAATTGGTACATATTACTCATAACTTATACCATAAAGAACAAGTGAGAAAGCTACAGTCGAGTGTGACCGACTGTGAGATACCCGGTACCCAAAGTACGTGAAATTAAATAGCACACAGACATGGAAAAAACAAAATGTTGACAAATAAAGACAAATGTTGCCAAAAACATGTTGAGCAAAGTTTAAAAGAGATAAATTCATTACGAATTAATACTGCGCCCAAAAGCACGCAACACTTTTTTTCGCTACTGCCGTTGTGGCTCAAGAGGAAAAGAAACTATTTTTCAATAACTTCCATGTTTATCATCCGACTTTACTCAAATTTTCAGAAAACGTCCGCAAATGCCTACTTATTTATTTTATCTATTTACTTTAGGCCAAAAATTACGACTTTTGCATATATAAAGTTTTTTACGAAATTCGGGGGCGGAAGTGGGCGTGGCCAAATTTTAAAACAAA
>VNJW01015735.1:0-26795 GCA_008042615.1 Drosophila auraria | reverse complement strand
AGTGGCCTGCTATAAGTCCAGACTTAAATCCGATTGAGGATCTTTGGGGTATCCTATCAGCTAAAGTTTTCGGAGGTGGAAGGCAGTTCGAGACCTTAAAGGACTTAAAGGAGGCAATTGTTAAGGAATGGGCAAACATTGATAAACCTGTCCTGCAGAACTTGGTTAATTCAATGCCTAGACGGTTGCAGTTAGTGGAGCAACAAAAGGGAGACACTATATCATACTAAAAAAAATACTAAAGATATAATATGAATGTATTTAATAAATTTTTTCTTATCAACTCAATTTTGCACAAATATCAATTTTCTATGAACAATAGTTTTAAGTTATTTTTTAAATATGGAACAATTTGTTATTAAATATATTTTAGGCTCATTCATTTTGTACATTTACTACCTACATAAAAAAAATAAATATACAAATTTAACATGAAGAAGTTAAAAAAAAAACAACAAAATCTCGATGCACATATATCAATTTTACTGAGGTATGTTCCCAAAATAATGGTCTTTCCATAACTATTCAAGAATTAAATACACTTAATTGTTAATTATATAATGTAAACACATTAAAATTACCATTAATCGAAAATATTATAATGAGAACACAATAGCCGTATATAAGTATCGCTTTTTTCGATATATTCGTTATATTATTATCGATATTTTTCGTTATATTCGATATAAATACGAAAACGTGAAATAGAAAAAGAGTATAAGGACAAATCATTGGAGATCCTTTAGTTTCATATTAAGGAAAGTAAAAAGTATCCAGGTATATCCCTTTTGATAATTCAAAGTAAAAAGCGATCTATTAACCTATCATAGATATCAAAATCAACATGAAAATCGATAGATACATATATCGAATTTAAGTTACTGCAAAATTGTGCTAAGTTATGAGAGTTTAGTGCCATACCCAACCAATTCCCTTTAGCCAAGTCCACCTGTACTGTGCAACTGCAGCAGACGGAGCGAGGAGAGCCCAAGCAAACCTGTTTACAGTTCAAACTTCACATTCGATATTCGATGTGAACTCTTTTTGTTTTTTTTTTTTTACTGCCGTGTCGTGTTCGTCTGGCGGGTTCTGGTGCTTCTGGTGCCTCTGGTGTGCCTGCTTCTCCTTGGCCATCCATCCATCCATCCGAGTAGTTTAAAGCCACCTACGAAGCCGAAGCTTAGGCCGGGTTATCTCCGGCTTAATTGGGTCATTCACACGCGCCACTTGCCGGCCGATAGAGATGGCGATACAGCTGCCGAGAGAGATGGCGATGGCGACAAAAAAACACACATAGCACACAGTAGAAAAACACAACTTTTTTTCAGCCTAGCAACAACTTCCGGTGTCTTGAAGACGAACTAAAGAAACTAAAGACCAAAGCATACATTACATGTTAGACCACTCGAAGAACGAGGCGAAAAACGGAGACGGAGACGAAATCGGAGGCAAAACAAATGCCCGGAGAACAGAGGGAGTGGCGGAGGGCGGAGGGAAAAAACATTAAAAATACAAAACAAAAAACAAATATAAAAAAGACATTTGACGCGTTGGACAAATAAAAACTGTTTATCAAGTGAAGAGGAAAAAGTATTTTAAATGCCTCGGGTATGCCAAGTACTCAAGTTTAGGCTTTTCTTCGGCATTCCATTGGAATGCACCAGCAACGGGAATCTTCCAAAAAATGCAGTTAACATTAAGTGGAAAGGTGGGGAAGAATTCTACAGAAGAATGTTGATTTGGGCTTGAAATTATTAATGAAAATATAAAAGACAAATAAAACGTGTCTTAGGATGAGAGTAATCGTTAAACAAACATTTTTTTTATGTTTAATTTGCTAATTCTTAGTCGGAACGTTAGAACTAATTGGGAATTATAGCGGTACAGAAGCAAATTCGACGTAATTTAAGCCGTTTTCTATACATAAAGATTCTGAAGGTATTGTTTCTATGATTCAGGCTATTTGTAGCCTAAAATTAATTTTAAAAAATTTATAGATCGATATTTTTCAAAAGTCCTTTTACTAATTCTTCTAAAAAATCTCATATTGTAAGACAGAATATATTAAAAACCGAATTAAGCATTATTTATTTCATTAAACTTCGTCTAAAGCTTGAAAATAAATATAATAATAGTTCAATTGTCATAAATTCTTAATTTTATCAGAAGAATTCTTCAGGAGAATGTATTCCGGTTAATAAAACATTTTTCCTTAAAACCCTATAATAGTTTAAATGCTTCTAAGGGTAACCACCTTTATTACTTCAAATCTCTTCCGAAAATCTCAGCCCCGAAATACTTATTGAATTCATTTTCGAGGAGAAGATTCGAGTATCTTTGAGATTTTAGTGTGGAAGTGAATGAATCAACGGTAACTCTCCCTCGTTCTGGCTCGTTCACTCTCAGTCTGCCATTTCCCTCGCTACCTACAAGGATCAAAATCAAAGGCAAAGGATCGAAGGTGCAAGAAGAAGAACAGCAGCCGAGCGAAGAGCAGCGAGAATCCCAAAACAAAGTCAACAGACCAAAGACAAAGGCAAATAAATGAAAACACACACACACACGGACACAAACGAGAGACACACGGCCGTAAAAACTCAACCGACAACTTCGGCGTGCAAGCGAGATAGCGGCCCCGCACGGCACTCCAAGAATGAGTACGACCGCTCGGGAGGGAGAGAGATAGAAGAGAGCATCGAGATCGCAGCATTGTACATCCATCATTTTCTAGGCAATGCAGGCAAAAAAAAAGAAATAACACAAAATACAGAAACTGCAGCTTAGGAAATTATTTGGCAACTCCAAAGCGCCGCGCAAAAACTGGTCTTGATCTATTTTTAAAGGCGAGCTTTGACTCGAGCTTTAACGAGATGGAAACAACAACAACGAGCAAGAACAACGAACCGAAGCATAAAAACATCAATCAAACGAAGTTCTACAGGCAGCGCGCGCCTCAAGGTCTTATCAAATAAAAAAAGAAATATATTTCGTAAAACCACAAAAACTGGTTTCGAAATGCAAATAGCCACCCACGCAGAGCATAAACTAATTAGGCGATAAGCTTAGTACTTATTACTTACTTATTTCTTCTCTTCTCGGCGACGCGATAATCCAATTTGATTCCGATTTTTGTTTATTTTTATTTAGCACTGATAATTGCTTGGCTTTTAATCCAAAAAAAAAAATCTGCAACAACAACAAGAAGCACAGGGCAGAAATTTTATTAGATTGCAAATACAACAAACAAATCAGTGCTCTCTCTTCCTCTCTCTCTCTCCTGCTGCTGCTCTCTCTGTGCTAAGCTAGTGTGTGTGTGAAAATCAAAACAAAACACGGCAAAAACACTCAGAGAGCGGGAGCCAGAGCAAGAGAGTAAAAGACAGAGCTGATCCACTGTGTTCTTCTTGTTGTTGTTGCGGCCGTTTATGCTATTTTGCTTTTGTTTTAGTTTTAGTGACTGCAACATGTTGAATGTGTTTACTCGCTCCCTTTCTCTCTTTCTTGCTCTAACGGTAAGCGAGCTAGTGCAGCAATTTTTTCGTTTTAAATACAATATAAACAATTTTTGCAGGCGGCAATTTTGTTTGCAACACACACGGGCACACACGCACACATGCGAACGCACGTTACACGCACACTGTTGCAAGGGACGCGGTTGAGGGTGGCATTTTCATGTTTAAAAATAACAAAAAGAAATAACACATACTTTACATAAACTACAATTAAACACTGTTTTGCTTAGTTGGGCGCTTCAAGCCTTTAAAACCAAAACATATAATTCGTTGTGACACAAATCAAGGAACGCCGCCCACGAACTTGGTTTTTTTCTAGCTTTCTTTTGTTTTCATTTGTCACATTTATGCACAGATTACTGCATTTAGTTTACACGCACAGTTTAGTAATCTTCAGTTAGTTGATTTTACGAGAGTTTTCGAATATCTGAGCGGTTAAAAACAAATAAAGAAACCGCGCTCGGAAACCGAACGCGTCGAAATTTTTTTTTCACTGTTTTGATGTTTGCGAGGGTGGCTGCGGTCGGATAGTTGAAAAATACCACATTTAGTGTGGCCAGTACTTTCAGAACTAGAGGTGGGAAAAGGTGAATGATGGTGAGGGTGGTTGCGGGTGGCTATTTGAAAAATACTAAATTTTTGTTGCTGGCACTATCGATAGTATCGGTAGTTGAACAACCAATCGCAATAGTATCGATATATTCAATCATCGTTACGTCTCTTTCGTCTTTCGCGTGGGAGAGAATAACATAACATAACATAAGAAGAGAATAACATAAAATTCAAGAGCGGCGGGTTCAAAAATTGTTAATATTTAGCATTTATTTTAAAATTAATTATAAATAGATTAATAATATGAAAACATGAAAGCAAATAAAATTACCCCACCTTGCGGTCGCTTCGATTTTCTAAAGGGCATCTACATTTAAGGATTTGGCGGCGGCTTTGTCAAAATTCGGGTTAGCAGAGTCGAACGCTAACGAAGAATTTCGAGTTAACATGTAAATGGACGTAAAATTTCGGATTAACATGTAAATGGGGTCGAAGTGAAGCTGTTAAGAACAACAGTCTGCTAAAAGGAGAGGAGAGCGCCGAGAGCGAATCTCTCTGAGAGCTTACTCGCTATTAATACTAGAAACTACTAGATACTAGATTTTAACCAAAGCTTCCACCCAAACCACGTAAGTGAACAAAAACGTGAAGATTTACGACGTAAGATACTATCGTCTACTAGAGGTGGAGAAACATGGATGAAAACATCGATGCATTGATGATTTTGGAATGTTTGGGAACATCGATGTTTTATGGGGAAACATCGATGTTTTTGTCACAACACTAAAGTAAGATATTAAATTTTTAGTTTATTTTTAAGCAAACATTTTATTCTTTTTTCTTGAAAACTTCAATCATATACGAGCCAGAAACACACAATTTGCCGAATGCCAGTGTGGCCAGTACTGTCAAAACTAGAGGTGGACACAGTTGAAAAATGGTGCATGACTTAAATAAATAGGTCTTGTCTATTTTACATGTAGTAAAGAAAAATTACAACGTTTTGATGCGACTATATTAAACTGGACGATGCTGAACATGGCTAAAGGTTGGGAACATGGCTTAATGAGCTATGTTATGAATCAATGATGCTGCCAGACTTTCGATTACATTTCTGTTAAATAACAGAAACTTAAAAAAAAAAACTTAAAAAAAATATATATAAATTTTGGCATTAAGAAATGACAAATTCCGCAGCACCTTCTAAAAATGTAAGAATTCCCTCCCAAAACATTCGCTTGAAAAAACAAAGAATCGCTTTAATTGGTGCCTACAGGTCCTTTGATTATGTATTTTAGCACGTCACGATATAAATATAGTTCATTGCTTTCGTTCGATAACAATACTCGAAAAACAACACTTGCAGATAAGAGAATTTTTGTTCCGTAGATTCGGTTAAATCTTTTTTGTTTTTTTTTTTATAAATACTTTAAACACTTAATTTGTTTTCGGTCGTTGGGCCTAACAGCTACCAACAAGGTACGCGAGATAACATACGACTGGAGTCCATCTAACTGCACTGTAGACTCTTCGGAACGGCTGTAATGTAGAATCAACTAATTAACGGGCTTTTAACGGCTTTTCAAAATTCAAAAATTCGAGACACGATAGGAGCTGAAGAGAAAATCATAAGAAAATCGACTGGCGGGCAATATATAAATAAATTATGTATTTGTGCGTGTGTGGTATCATAATGAAATACTTTCGTATGGGCTGCTGCTGTCATGGACCACTCCGTTCGTCGGATCGTAAAACCATAAAAAGAATACGGAATACCGATACAGACATATATATAGATCTATAGCTCAGATGCGATGCCAAAAAACAACTCAAAAAGCGAACATTGAGACTGATTCGAGGGTGCGGAAAAAGGAGAACAGAGAGAGATGACTCGTTGGCCTGAGGATGCAGCAATGAGGAGAGCGGTGGTGGAGCGGTGGAGCGTGGAGCGTGGAGCGTGGAGCGTGGAGCAGGATGCGGGGGCACGAATCGCTCCCCTTTTTAGGCGACGGCGTCGGTTTCGCACTCCTCCTCGACGGTGATGTACATACCCTCCTCCTCGTAGGCCGAGTCGTGCTTGGCCAGGATTCGCAGCAGGGGACGCAGACGCAGCCACCACTGCTTCTTCGGGATGCGTTGGCTGAAGGAAAATAAATCATTCATAAATATTTTCAAAGGGATTAGCGGCTTGCACTCACTCAAAGTTGGTCTCCGCAATGAGATCCACCAGCGGCGAGAAGCGATACTGCCTGGACACGATGCCCAGGAGCGTGGCAGTGTCCGGAGCCTTGCAGTTGACAATGCCATTTGCGTCCACATTGGCCTTGATCTGCGTGGCCAGCCAGTCGACGCACTTGGCGGCCATTTTGGTGCCCATGTTGCGATCGAAGGGTGTGGGCGAGCCGCCCTGCTGCATGTGGCCGAGGATGTTCATCCGACAGGTGAAGAGGCCCTTGCCCTCCTCCGAGTACAGCCGGTAAATGAAGTCCGTGCTGTAGTTCTCGCTGGCCTTCTCATTACGCAGGATCAAGCCGCGGGAGACACCCTCGGCCATCTTGGAGGCCATGTGGTAGACATCCTGCTGGAGATCCTTGATGGAGAACTTCTCCTCGTAGATGTAGGCGGCATCAGCGCCACCGGCCAGACCGGCCAAGGTGGCCAGGTAGCCGCAATAGCCGCCCATTGTCTCAATGACGAACACACGACGCTTGGTGCCCTGCGCCGACTGACGGATGCGATCGCAGATCTCCGTAATCTCATTCAGGCCGGTGTCACAGCCCAGCGAGAACTCAGTGCCAGGGACATTGTTCGAAATGGTGGATGGGATGACCACAATGGGGATGCAGAACTGCGGGTAGTTGTCCCGCTGATCGGCAATCTGTCCGGCGGCATGGTAGCTCTCAAAGCCACCAATGATGAGCAGGCCCTGGATCCTGAACTCCTTGAGGCGAGCAGCAATCTCCTTGAACTTGCCCTCGGGGAGGGTGCGCTTGGTGCCCAAGTAGGCGCCACCCTGGCCCACCCATCCAGAGACATCCGACCTGGGAGGGGAAGTCATTATTTAAATAATACAAATCAAATAGTAATAGCTTTTGGACTCACCATCCCAGCTCGCGCACATTTCCAGCAATAAGACCCTCAACACCATCGTTGATTCCATAGACCACATCGCCCCGGTAAATGGCATTCCGGACAAAGCTGCGCACGGCGGCGTTCATGCCGCAGGCCGGAGCTCCAATATGCATCACAGCTAGGCGATAGCCCTCGATGCCCTTGCCCTCGGCATCGAAGCACTCCTTGGGGGGCTTCAAGCGGGTCAACATCTTGTACGTCTCCAGGTTGCGCTCGAAGGAGCGACCGCGCAACTTGACAGCGTCCGCCCAGCGCTTCTCCGCCATGGCCTTGGCCACCGCCTGGGTGCGCTCCACGCACTCCATCAGCGGCACGCGCACTGCCTGGTTGCCGTCCAGGGAGATGACCACTGGCACCGAATCCGAGGTGGCTTCCATCAGAGCCATAGTGGCCTCGGCGCCCATGCGGCAGGCCTGGAAGGGAAAAGGGGATTAAGTTTTTAAGGAATTATTTAAGTCAGAGGTCGCCAAACTCACCAAAATACGATCAAAAGCACTGGGATTTCCTCCCCGCTGCACATGACCCAAAACCGTGATACGGGCATCGTGCTTCAGGCGCTCATCAATCACCTTCTTCACATCCTCGGCGGTGATGGGATGTCCCTCACGATCCATGGCGCCCTCGGCCACGATCACGATGTTCAAGCGCTGGCCAGCCGAGCGCTCCTGTTAGGGGATTAAGTAAATTTT
The DNA here is from genome assembly GCA_008042615.1 of Drosophila auraria. Taxonomy (NCBI): domain Eukaryota; kingdom Metazoa; phylum Arthropoda; class Insecta; order Diptera; family Drosophilidae; genus Drosophila; species Drosophila auraria. Next base: position 18,910 of record VNJW01015735.1, on the reverse strand, counting down.
ATATTTTAATATATATATTCTTTAAAATTAATTGTGAAAATGATATAACGAAAACTACAACAGCACAAACAACTGATGAAGAAGGACATCATCTTTTCTATGATGTGTTTTACATGAAGTGTGCTTTGCCATTCAATAGTTGAAGAATGTGGAACAGACTTTGACGCAGAAAGCTGATGAGTACAGTTCGTTTCAGAGCTAGATTCAGCTAAAATTAAAGATTTCTAATTAAATAAAATAAATTTTTTAAAGATAATAATGATTTTGAATATATTTGCATTCATATTTTTATGAAAAATGGCAAGAAGTCAAATGAAGATAAGGTTTTATCATAAATAAAACTATAACATTCCATTAAAAAATGTATGATTCCATTGAAATAAATATTTAAATGAATTTAAATACATTTGCTAATATAAAATCGATAGTTACCATTAAGAAATAAAATATTAAACACATTTAATAAAATGTAATTGTATGTCTGCATTCATACTTTAATGAAAAATGGTAAGGAATCAAATGAAAATGAGGTTTTATCATTAATAAAATATATGAATATATATGAATCCCTTGAAATGTATTTTAAAATGATTATCAATAAAATTTTTCTTATAAAAATGTATAATTATAAAATATAAATGAAACATTAAACCCAATAAATTAATTTCTAAGGCTCTGAAACGCACTGATTATGAATAGATGTCTTGACATAAGTAGAACACTCGCACAAGTCATTCAAAGTCAATAAATAATACATGTAGATGGAGATTTACAGATCGATTAAACGAGGATGAGTGTGTTAGTGGAGTTGGGAAGGTTAATACAGGAGCTCGGTGACCTCATGAGTGGCACACATAAAGGAGAAAACAGAGACCCAAAGACCCAGAAACAAAGAAATAAATCAACTAGCTGTTGAAGCTGTTTTTAACGCCATGGAAAGACCAAAAATAAAGCAATTGAAAATTTAGGAAACTTCAACTTTGTGACAAAAATTAACTAAAGAGAGAGATTAAATTGGATATAGGAGGACTCTAAGCCTGACCTGCTGCAGCTTCATGCAGATCTCGTCCTGCCATGTGACCGAAACCGGCTCCTCGGGTATGAACATAAAATCAGCCTCTGTGGCTATGGCTGCCGATATGGCTAAGTAACTAAAAAACAAAAGATTAAATACAACAAAATAATACAAGATGTTTTACAAATGTTTCGGAGGGAAATGGGGAGTATTGAGGGGGTAAAAACTTAAGATTAGTTACAATGATTCGGGATGCTGGGACAGATGGACATTGACTGTGCAGTTCTCATTCCATATCTCGCGTGGTTCGTATTCGGAGAGCGACATTCGTGTGTGCAGGTAAGCGGAGAATAAGAAGAAGCTTGTCTTGTATGGCGAGTGTGTGTGTTTGACACCCTAGGGGTGTTGTTTTATAAAGAAATAGTACTGAAAGTACCAATGCACTACGTATGCTTTTTATATATAGAAAAAAAGCCACTACAGCTGCACTGAGTTGGGTTTAAAGTCTTAATGTTTACAGGAATAATATTCACGATTTAATTCTAAGGCAAACCTCTAAAATGAATTTTATTTTAGTTTTTAGTTTTAATTTAAGATACTTTATGTTAAAGACTGCCTCAGAAATAGCTGAGGAATTGATAACACTTGAAACTCTGTCCAAAAGTATGCTACAAAAAGTAAAACCTTAGAAAAGCAAACCTTTACTATTTCATTGCATACTTTTAGACAGTTTTTTAGTTGATTTTGAATCTTAAGCGTTTTCTTTCTAATTTTTTTGTGAGATTTATGCCATTAGAATGTTTCTTTAATGAAAAATTATAATATCTAAAAATAAAGACAATATTCTACCCTTTTTCCTTTAAAAAATATGATTTTAGCTTAAAAAAAAATTTTTTTAAATGCCAGCTTTTACTAATGAAAATATCTTCCTAAATCTTTAAAACTGTTCACTCAGTGCAGCTTGAAAATGGATAGATAAGAGCAGCATCTTGCCTGGGCCAGCTGGGAGCAGAGCCTGTCTGGCCAGTCGACCTTGGGCGGCATTTCGGGAATGAATATGAAATCCGCCTCGCACGCCAGTCCGCCCACTAGAGCTAAATAGCTGCAATAAATACATTACAAATTATATTAGTCAAAGGGGGAGACAAGGGACAAGGGATCTGAGGTAAGGGAAACACTAGGGATCGATCGATCGACAGAGAGATATGCGCGACATTCAACAGATTCCATCTTCTTAGAGGGTCTTGCCTGTTCCAACTTGAGGACAAGTCGATCGGGCCAATCTTGCGGCGGCGGGGACTCGGGCAGAAAGACGTAGTCTGCCTCGGAGATAATGCCGGCCACCACCGACAGATAGCTAGGGATATATATATTCAGGTGCAGGTACATTAGCTGAGATCCCCATTTAATCACTTGGACACTTAGGCTATATCACCAGGATTCCTAGACTCGCGCAACTTACCCGCAATGACGACCCATCACCTCCATGATGAAGGTGCGCTGATGTGAGTAAGCGGTACTGGAAATGGCATCGATGGCCTCAATGATGCGATGCAGGGCCGTGTCCGTGCCGATGGTCATGTCCGTGCCACAGAAATCGTTGTCAATGGAGCCCACCTGGCAAGTAATCATAATTTACTAAAGATCAAAGTGAGAGAGGTATCTCAGAATCCCTACCAATCCCACGATGTGCAGCACATTGAACTTCTCCTGCTGCTCGGTGGTAATGGTCTTGTTCTTCACCAGCTCCTCCAGCAGGCTGGACCACTCCTGACGGAACAGATTGGCGCCGGTCAGGGAGCCATCGCCTCCAATTACCACCAGGTTGGTGATTCCCTTCTGGATCAGATTGTTGGCGGCCTTGAGGCGACCCTGACGCTCACGGAAATCCTGGCAGCGAGCGGAGCCAATGATGGTGCCACCGCGATGGATGATGGACGAGACCGAGGCCCAGTTGGCCTCCTGGATGCAGTCGCCGCCATCCACCATGCCCTGGTAGCCCTCGCGGATGAAGTAGACCTGGAAGGGGGTGTTAGGGAATTATTTGAAATTAATTTAAAAAATAAAACGGTTAGAGGATAAGGTAACAGGGGTTCTTATTTTAAATTTAACTGTCTTGAAGCTCCTGAAAAAAAACTTTAAATAAATCAAAACCATCTTAAAGATTTTTTAAACTCTTTTCCAACCCTTAAGAGACTTGAAATTTCCTTAAATATTGTGTAATGCCGAAACCTCTCATAACAAACCGGCTTTCAGTCGAAATTAAACCAAATATGTAGCAAAACATCAACAGTTTTTTCAATTTTCTTTCAAATATGACATCATCTCAATTTAATGCCAACCATTTCTGGTTAGAATACACTTTCATTAATTTCCACACTATCAAAACCGTGACATTTCAATTAACAAAGTGAAAACTTTTACAATAAGTTAAAAAACTCAAGATGATAATAGAGAACAATGAAAGCATGAAATTTGCTAGACAATTTTTCAACCGAGACAATTTCAAGTAATTAGCAATGTTCACTGAATAAAAACTAGCAAAAGTAGTAACATTTAAATGGATTTAAAGTCCACTGAAAAATTGAAACCCAAAATGGGTCATAATGTTGAATAATCACTTATATATTTAACAACTCCTACAAGCCGTTAACATATTTGAATCACTAAGCGTGTTGTCTGAATTTTAATCAGAATTGTGTCTTTGCCAAAACTCATAAAATATTTATATGCATATATATTTTGTCTATAGCATAAATTGCCTTCGTCGCGTGTCATTATTTTCACTTTCATTGACCCTCAATAAATTGAATTCAAAGAAATAGATTTTAATCAATATCAATCAAGAACAATTGCTTAAAAATTTGCATATTTAGAGGGCGCCAAAGGAGCCCAAAAGCCGAAACTTAAACCAGAATATTTTAAAAAGTATATAAAATAAAGGAAATAGATAAAATTAAAGCTTAATTGGGGCAAGAGGAATTTTGTATGCTCTTTTAGTTCGTTTTGTCAATGTTAGATATAGAATATATTCGTAAATTGCTTAGAAAAAGACAGATAAATGATAAATTTTGAAAATAATTTAATTTGTCGATATCTAAGCATGCAAAACTCGATTTAAAATCGATTAATATCGTTGTTTTCCCAGCTCTAAGAAACGTAAAACTTGCCGGTTGTCAAATTCAAATTACTTAAGTTTTGTTAATCGATAAATTTACAAAACTCCAACTTAATTAATGTTAGTTAACTCTTTAGTTTTAATATAAAGCCCTAATGCTTTACAAAACTTCCTAACAAACTGATAATGCCCACCAAAAGGGTGTAAATAAAAAATAAAACCCAAAAGAAATTAAGAGCGACAACAAATTAGCCGACAAAAAGAAAGAAATCGCATGTGAGTGGCCCGAAATAAACACCAATGTCAATGTGCGCATATACACATATATTTTCTTGATTCTTTGCAGCCGCAAGGAATTTCTTTTTCTTTTCATTTCTAGCGGGACCGATTAGAGAGATTATCTAACTGGCTTAACACCCATTTCTCGTGCTGCCGACCGGCTGATAAGGCAGTTACTACTACTATTTATAATACATAGGTTCAAGCGCCTAAATGGGGTTTATAAAGAGGCGCATTCGCAGAGCAGATGCTGCCAGTTCGGGGGTGGAAAGTACTTGACAGAGGTCACCAGTTGCCCACTCACTCACTCCCACTTACCTTACATCCCAGGTAGATGGCCATACGGACACAGGCGCGCACCGCTGCATTCATGCCCTGGGAATCCCCGCCGCTGGTGAAGACGGCCAGGCCCTTGTCCTTCTGGGAGCCGCGGGCCAGGAAGCGTTGATTAATCTCGGAATTCATTGTTCTAATTTTCTAAGCACTCTCTCTCTCTCTGCTTTCTTCGCTATCTGTATCTCGGATATTAACGGTTTTTAACGTAACACACACACACGCACGGCACACTCCACACACTATTGCGACGGGGGAAAGGCTTTCCCTGTTTTTCCAACCAACTATTTCCTCGAACCGAGAACTACAGCTGGAGCTGGGCAATGTTATATCCAAAGTGGCTATAAATACTACTGTTCCTTTCCGCTCTGTTCCGTGGCTTTTCAGTTACTAGCGATATATATTCACGAGTATTCACAAGTTTCGCTTTTGCTTTTGACGTAACCTTGAAACGACCTTTTGGCCAGACACAATATACACACACACGGACAACCGAACACAGGCGCGGGCTGTAAGTGCGTACTGATGCAATGTTGGCGTTGCGTGGTTAAAATCCCTACCACTCCAACTCTCCACAACTTTGTATATTTTAATGACACAAAACTAGGGTTTGGCTGTGGTTATCAGTTATAAAACACTTTTCGCGAGTCGGAACGAGCGGAAAAAGGCGTTTAAGCAATTGGCTCTCGGTTTGTTTACGTTCGACCCACTTATGAGTATGTGTGTCAGCGAAGTCAGCTGTTGATCAGCTGCTCGGTTATTGGCGAGTAAAAGCTCGAAAGCTTTCTCCGTTGGGAATGGGGAAATTGAGGCTGCTATCGATTGTCCGGGTGGGGTGTGTGTGTGTGCGTTATCGATAAATTGACTTTAAATCTTAACAGTTTTTATTTTCTTTTTTGATTTGATAAAAATAAAAGCAAGTATTTTTTTTAATGACTTGTAACTTATAAATTTAAATAATTTCAACTAGGCTTAAAATATAGAGGTTTCCCTGAAAAATGATCGATAGGAAAGGGAAAACACTGCAAAGGAGTGTGCTAAAGCTCGATAACATTCACCGTTGGCAATTGATTGAATTAATTTTTCTTATCGGTGAGCTAGTTATCGATATTGATTTTAAATATAAAACCGATTTTCTTGAAAAAAATCTTAAGGTAAGAAATTAATAATTTAAAAAGGAAAAACTATTGAGCTTACTATAGAAATGCAAAGAGTTTGAATTGGTAATAGAAACTAAAAATAAAACATCCGTTAATTAAAAATAGAGACACAAAAGCTAGATAAGTGAAGTTCTTTTAAAAATTTCAAAAAATCTAAACTTACATAAGGTACGACAGGATGAACACAATCAACGACATCTTGCAGGGTTTTCAAACACTTTCTCAGCTCCTCAGGGGTTTTACCACATTTTCTCCTGTTAACTCCCTTTCTCTTTTTCAAGTCCTTAATAATTTCTTGGTGGACATAACTCTCGTCATGTATGCTCAACTTTTTCACAGGTTTTCGTTTTGCACAGCCTTGCATAAGTTTATCTTTAGAGTCCTTTTTAGAGTCCCCCGAACCACTGTAAGTCCTTCTCAACTGAAGTTCTGGTCCTTGTCTGAATATTTAAAATAAGTTTAGAAAATTCCATATCAAGCTACTACCTACGCTTCACACAAATAATCGATCTTCCTTTTATCTCTCGGATTAATCAGGTTAAGTTTATTGAAATGGCTATGGCCGATGTGAGTTCGAATCCACTGATGATCAATTCTAGTGAGGATAAACTAAGGGCCCAAAAATAGCCTGTATTACATCATTTAAAGGTAAATTACTACTTTACCTTTTGGCTTAAAAAGACACCTTGGCTTGGGTTTACAGGTAAGTAATTACGGGATAGCTGCATTCCATGAAAGTTGTGCGATTTTGGTACCCGTCCATTGAACTCTAAAAGGCGGCTGTAGAGATCGATCAGAAATCTGAACTGTATTGAATATTTAAGATCGATTGGAGCTACTTACAGGGGTCTTAATTTAGTTAATACTCGAAATTTGATTGAATGCATGCCAAATTTGAATTTTGCCTCTAAATATCGCACATTTTTGATTGGATTTGCAATTATCCCTGTATATCAGACATTCGAATTGTATTTTTTAGATTAATGTGACTTTAGAAGCTAAGAATACCCAGTAAAAAATATGCTCAGTTCTTTTTTTGTATTATTTATTTAATTTTTTGGTTTTTTTGTTGGTAATTAAGAAACTGTAATTTCAATAAACTTAAATATTCCACTCATACATCAATCTTTGCCTCTGTTATATATGCATACAATTTACGCCTACACCCGGTTGTTATTTTCATTTGGTTTTTGTCATTTACTCTGTGTGTTTTTTTCATGAATGTGTATTGCAGCTTCACAATATTATTATTATTATTAGTTTTATATACTTCTGGGATTCGACTTTATTAGCGTTGCGGCAAAAAAGTGTTTCATTTATTTAAATATATATATTTTTTTGTTTGCTTTTTTGGTTTTATATTCCTCACATTCATAATATAGCGATAAATTCAATTGCGAAAATATACATTTACTTTTATCATACATACATACATATGCTCTGTATGTTATGTTTACCGTTTCTGTTGGACAATAATATATATATTTTCATTTAATACACATGCAAAGTTGTTGTCTTGTATGCAAATTAAGGATTTGAATAGTTTTTAGTTTACAATATTTATGTATTTTGATTCAATCTTGTTTTAATTTCCTTTTGCCTTTAATCTGAAGAAAAATCTCTCTCGAGCCGGGGAAGTCGATAATTTTATGAAGGAACCAAATGCTTAAATGTGAGGAAACTAATGCCAGACGTTTAGGAACAATTGATGGCCGTTTCTTCGTCGAGGAGGAAGGGAGGAATTATATATTTAAAAAACAAGACTTGGAAAGTTGTGCAGACATTTAGCGCACAATAAAACTCGTGCCATTAGCCATGTTGCACATTCGAAATGAATAAAATTAAGTGACTTCCACGGGCACTGCTTTTCTTACAAAAATCTCCTTTTTTGACAGACAGTTTTCGGATATATATGTTTATATGTATGTATTATAATGAGTTATGCTTTTCACAATTGTTTATACCAAGAGAAAACAACAAAGAAGATTTGCAATTGTAGATTTTAACCCTTTTTGTTTTATGTAAGACATGTATAAAAAATAGCAATGAACAATTATTATATATTTTTTTCTGTATTCATCCGTTCTCCTCACGATCGATCCTCGTAACAGATATGGTTCCTGCTGCTGCTGTGACTCATGGGGACTTTGAACCAATTTCCGCAAATGCAACCCTGTGACTCTGTCAAGTGTTTGTTTCTGTTTTTGTGTGTTTGTGGGGGGGGGGGGGGGGGAGGTTGAATAACGAAAACTCGAATTCAAATAATAATAAGAAATTGGAAACTAGGTTTTTTTGGTTTTATTTGTTTAGAAAAAGAATTACAAATAATACATAAGCTTTTGTTTTTATTTTTGTTTGTTTTTCTCATTTGGTTCGCTTGGTTTTTGCTGTTTGCTGTTCTTTCTTTGCATTCTGTTCTTGCCATACGAAAATTAAATAATTAATTTGGACTTCTTGCAAAAAACGTATAATAAACCGATTATCTCATTTCATTTCTCTTGTGTATACAGTTAGGAATATTATTTATTTGTTTGTTTGTTTGTTTTTGTAAGGAGGAAATCCACAACGAGGCATCGCAACGAGGCGAGCGCAAGACGGAGGCTCTCGAGAGTTTGGGGAGAAAAACACACATACAATTACGACGAATTATCTGCTAGATTAATTTGATTCAAAAAACCGGAAAAATCCTATCGCCAAAACTCCAAGATACTCCGTATCCGCTCGGTCCACCTCTCATTAATTCCGCTGCGATGCTGTATTTTATGTCTGTGTTGCTGCAGTTGCGGCTACATTTTGAATCGGATCGGCCGGCGGCACATCTCTCTGTGTATTTATACCTCTCCTCCAAAGGAAAAAGAGTTCCTCCGGCTAAAAAAAAGTATCCGGAACCTCCGGGAATTCAAGAGAGAGAGTGGCCAGCCCATCCACACAAGCATCGTGCTGCTGCTCATTATCCTCATCACTAATTCGTATTCAAATGTATCTCAAATGTTCGCGCGCGCCTGCCTGCTGCTCTCTTCTTCTCTCGCCTGGATTATCGTTTCATTTCAAATTGTTTTGCTTGTTTGCTGGTTTTGCGTTTTTATAATATTTGTTTCTCTTTGTTGTTTCTGGTTTTGTTTGTTTTTGTATTACTGAATAATATTTGCATAGTCAAAAAGGAAACATTTTTGCTTAGTTGTTTGGTTAGTTGTCACCGCCCTCCTGAGGCTCATCGCCGTCGCCTTGGGTGTCGGAGGTCCAGAGGGTCAGGTTGTCCCTCAACAGTTGCATGATGAGTGTCGAGTCCTTGTAGGAGTCCTCGTTGAGTGTGTCCAGCTCGGCTATCGCATCATCGAATGCCTACAGTTCACCGAGGGAATAATAATTAATAAAACGCATTCGTAATGGGATATATTTCAATTAAAGGAAATGTTTTTGGCAAGGCGGAATATGCAAACAAAAGCATTTTCAAACTTGGCGTTAGGTTTCGGTCATTCATTCTAAATTTTCACTATAAAAAAGCACAAATTCATGGAAACTAAAACTCAAAAGCAAAGAAAAGTGTGTGTGTAAATCAAAGATAAAAAAATAAAACGAAATATTTAAGGGTTACCCACAGAAATATCGAAATAGATTTAAAATCGTTTAAAAAGCTGTCCAAAAGTATGCAATTAATATTTTGGATCTAAATTCAGTGTTAATCACATTTTGTAGCATACTTTTAGACACACTTTTAATTGATTTTAAAACCATAATAGCAATTTCTGTGGCACCCCTGTTTCTTTTTTGTTTCAACCATAACTACGAAATAAATAAGAAAACTAAAAAAAAGTGTTTCACCAGCAAAGGCCGCAAAAGGTAAGTTTGTTTCACAGGCAAACTTTTTTGTTTTAAGTTCTCATGCAGTTTTTGAGGGGGAAGGGAGAATGAAGGCGTTTGAGTAAGTTTGGAATCTGCAGAAAGTTTCAAATTTCCTTGGAAAATCGAGGTCTTAAGAAAGAGTTGTTAAAAGTTTAACATTTTAAAGGTCATTAATTAAATGAAAGAAATGTGATAGGTAGGGAACAAACTTTTTAACTTCGTTCGTTTAACTTAGTTCGGTTTTAGTAAACGCTTTGGAAATCTTACTCGGTTTAGTCACAAAACAACAAAGATACGAATTCCATTTGAATTAGTAGTTATTATTTAGGGGAATTAGAATCGAAAGCGAGCTGTTATAGTTTATAGTTATTGTTATACATTGTAAAAGAGTGACATATGTATAAGTTTGAACTGAACCTGTTTAGCTAAGTGACAAGCCCTCGCTGGTGAATTGATAATTTCGTAATAGAAGACGGAAAAGTTGAGTGCTAGACCTAATCTGATTGGATGTGTTGGCTGCATTTTGGTTTTAGCAATATCGAACGCCTCCTGATAGGCTTTTTTCGAGTCCTCAACGACGGCTTTACACACGATTTACACACGATTTGATTTATGCAAGAGAAGTAAAGAAACAAATATACCAAAAATTAAGGTTAGAAAAACTAATTAATTAAAAAACAAAACTTTTTATAAATAAATCAATGAAGTATGAATTATCGCCCCTTTGCTTTCGCCGCTTTGCCATATAAACATTTCGATTAATCTCGGGTTTGGTATGGTATTAACCTGTTTAGCCAATTGGCAAGCTTTGTCTGGCGAGTTCAAAATCTCATAGTAGAAAACAGAGAAGTTAAGGGCCAGACCCAAACGGATGGGATGTGTTGGCTGCATTTTACCCTTGCTAATGTCAAATGCATCCTGGTAAGCGGTTTGCGAGTCATCGACAACGGCTGTTGTGGTTGCAAGATTGGTTTATATCATATATAGTTTGTTATCATATCATAGGTAGGGTGTGTTTGTTTGATTTGCTGGGTTGGGTAATGGATACTTACTGTTGCGTGCATCTCCTGTGGCAACCTCGGCTAAATACCTGTAATAATCACCCTTCATCTTCAGGTAGAAGACCTTGCTCTCGGGATTGCTGGCTTTTGGAATAAGGTATTTGTCCAGAAGTCCCTGTAAACATGCAGAACAAAGAAACAAGTTCAATTACGCTCAAGAATTAACCAAGTAAACCCAAGCCCCACCTGGCTCTAAGGTTAAGCTCTGTTTCCCTATTACCCCGCCACAGTTTCCATTTCAAAAACCCATCAAAGGCTCAAGCCGAGTTTAATTTAATATAAGAACACCAATCAGCGAGGGGAGGAGTCCCCAAGTTCAACCCTGGGCCCTGGTCTATTTTCTCTGATGGCAATAAATTCCATATACCACCGCCTGAGCACCTCGCCTTTGTGGATGTGGGGATAATGGATGGGAAATGTTCATCTTGTATTCACTTTAAAAATAGATTTATTGATTGCAACAAATTTTATATTTCTCACCAGGAGAAGAGCAGAAAACGGGGGCGAAACGTGGCTTTCACGCCCACAACCCACAGCCCAGAGACCACCCAACGAGCCATCAAAGGGCGGGGGTGGCTTTTATCTATATACAACATATATATATTTAGTCGACTGACAGACTCCCAGGCTTAACCGTCACTTTGGACAGACACCCAAGGCGAGGCGAGTGTGTGTATCAAAAAATAATTAGATGGACCAATTACAACCCCATAAATTCGTCAGAGTCAGAGTCAGGGTGAGAAGAGACTTGCGCAGACACTTACCAAAACTTCGTAGCAGATTTCCCGCAGCTCCTTCTCCACACGCTCTCTGTACTCACGGGCGAGCTGCTGTTTTCTAGCGGATGCTTCGGTTTTCTGCTCAATGGAGGAGATGACACGCCACGATGACCTGGTTGGTGCGACACAAACAAGGGCGGGGGTTAAAATATATGGCACTTAGTTTGGTCTACGGGGGACGATATTAATCTAACAAAGGAGATTGAGATCGAACACTCACCTGCGGGCACCGACCACATTTTTGTAGGCAACGGAGAGCAGATTTCTTTCCTCATTTGAAAGCTCAACGCCGGTCTCTGTGACGGATTTCATGGCCTGGGCCATGTCATCGTAGCTGTAATAAGGTTAAAATAAATTCCATTAGTCATTAAAAAAGCAAGGGAAAAATATATAAATCATTAAACACATAAAGATAAGTCATATCTTGGAAGGGAAAATGCATTTAAAGATTTTTATCTAGACAAAACAAGGCGATAAATAATAAATCAATCTTGTAATCACTTTTTTTATAAAGGGAAAATTTGCAAATGTAAAGAAGGAACAAGGTTTATGTGTAAATACATATTATAATTATAATTCTTAGTTATGACCTCCTTCTAGTGAGCTTATTAAACATTTTTTAAGTGACTTGGAAAGTATTTACTTACCGCTCTGACTGCTCGGCCAGTTTAGCCTTCTGGACCAGTTCTTCCTTATCGACTGTCGACATTTTGTTGGTTTGTTTTTGTTTTTCGGTTACTTCACAAAACTAATAAAATACGCCACACACAGTTCGATAATGCCGCTCAAAAGTTGCTTTCAAATGGCTTTCTGCAAATAAATTAGAATGTTAAACGCAGCATTAGTTTATGTTTATTTTTCTGTGTCAGACTAAACCTTAAACCGTTATCTATCAGTTGCCATTTCTAGGTAAACGAACACCTGACTAACAACAGACTAAACAGACTTCTGTTGCGGATTACGCAGGCTGTTATTCAGCTTACATTCCACCACAAAAGCGGAAATTGCACAACACAGTTGCAGGCAATGTTAAGGCAGTGCGAATTTTTGTTACTCAATTGATAAAGTAGTGAGAAAATTTGCACTTTTGAGGGAATATAAGCCCTAGAAAATATTCTTCTATATATCGATCTGAAACTTAGGATAGGTAAACTTTGAGCTAAGATAAACTGGTATTTATTGTTATTCCATTGATAGAACGTTTATAAGTAAGTTAAACCTCATTTATAGGTTCTTGAAAGGGTTAAACTTCTATAAATTGATCTGAAACTTGGGATAGAGAAAGTTGAAGCTAAAATAAAATGGTATTTATTGTTATTCCATTGATAGAACGTTTATAAGTAAGTAAAACCTCATTTTTAGGTTCTAGGAATGGTTGAGCATCTATAAATTGATCTGAAACTTGGGATAGGAAAACTTTAAGCTAAGATAAAATGGTATTTATAGGTAAACCATTGATAGAACGTTTATAAGTAAGTTAAACCTCATTTATAGGTTCTAGAAATGGTTAAACTTCTATAAATTTATCTAAAACTTAGGATAGAAAAAATTTAAGCTAAGATAAAATGGTATTTATTGTTATTCCATTGATAGAACGTTTATAAGTAAGTTAAACCTCATTTTAAGGTTCTAGAAATGGTTAAACTTTTATGAATTGATCAGAAACTTAAGACAAGAAAACTTTGAGCTACAAAAATCGTATAACCCAACTTATTCTAGGAAAGAAAATAAATTTAAAGAAGGAAACTTGTGTTTTTTTTTTATCTTAAAATTCCGAGCAAAGACCTTCAGCCTTAACAAACTCCAGACAATTCCGATATACCCTCAGTGCACTGACTTAAAATATGCCTGGGTACGATTGTCGTACAAATTTAGTTTGTTGTCATGCTTCCGCAGCTTGACAAAAGTGTTGAATTTAAAGCTCCGATGACTCACGACTTTGCCGCAGCAGCAACAGCAACAGCAGCAGCAGCAGCAGGTCTTTATTGACTAATCGCTGACGGAATTTAAATTTAAAAGGCAAAAAACAGGCACACACAGACACAGTGTGGACATGGCCGCACGTGCGACACTCAAACTAACTAAACTATGCAACATTTAAAGCCAAGTTTATAGCTTATCCGATGCCGACGAACGTAGAGAGTATCTAGCTAAATGATCCGAGAAATACATGTTGTTCGACAAACTGTGTTAAAAATAAATCATGAATAAGAGAGCGCCAGAGAGAGAGGGAGAAATGGAGCAAAAGTCGAATGTCTGAGGAGAGTGTTGTGTGTGTGTTGTGCCAAAGATAGATATATTTATGTACGTGTCCGTCCGCTTGTATTTCTCCGTACAGTGACGCACTCAATTATTTTGCCCACTCGGTGAACTTCTATCGATTAAACGTGCTGTAATTATTACTAGCAAAAACAACAAAGAAAGACGCACGGAAATATGCGACAGTCATTAAATTGTATCCCCTCCCCGCCCACGTAATCCAATTAGAGTCGTCTCTTTGGCGATAGGATCTGGACAAACTTCCAAACGTAGGATCAATTTCCTGCTTCCTTTTTTTTTTTTCTTTGTTGCCTTCAGAGGAAAGTGAAGGAAAATCGATTAATTTCCGCCCGACCTGGAACGAGCTTGAAAGGGAAAATTTGCAGGGGCGGAGGGAGCATGGAAATGGAAAAGAGGAGGGCGGCGTTGAAAAGCAGCGCGTGTGTTGGTGTGTGGAAATGCATGTGGGCGCTGCTGCTGCTTCTACTGCTGCTGGTATTTTTAGACAACTAGCGGCGGCTCTGGACAAGAAACATTTTGTTTGCCCAGCCCACCGCCCCGTGGAAACCTCGAAAAGCTAGTGCACCGGGCGCGCTGATTGAAATGGAAAAATCTGTTGCCGCCGTCGCCACACATAGCCTAATGAAACAACCACCCAACCGAACCCAGCCCATCTCCCAGCGCCACAAATACTGCGTTCAATTGGATTTACAGTCCAGCTTGGCTACCTAGAGCTAGGGTTCGAGTAAAAGAAAAAGGAATTGGGACATTCGATTATTGAAAGGTCTACGAAAACATGTTTTTGAATGAAAAGCATTTTAATGGAATATCTAATTAATTAGTTTAACTATTTAGAACCCATTTTGGATCACTTTGGAGATGAAAAGTATGCTTTTATGTAAAGATATAATAAAATTGACTTTCAAATAGAAATTCTACCTTCCGAAAGACAAATTTAACGCTGAAAATATGAAATGTAAGTTCTAAAAATGAAACAAAATATAAATCCGAATTTTTTAAGCTATTTGCCAAACATTTTTTCTGAACAGTTTTTAGTTTAGGAAAGTTCTCATCGCTTTACAGATTAATTATGGTAATAACTTCCAATTAAAAATAGTTTTTAAGCTCTAAAGCCTGTGACAAACAAATTAAGATTGGAGAATTTCAAGATATCAAATTGATTGATGTTTTTGCGTAGCGATCGACCGCCAAATTGAAAAAGCATTGACCCCTTGTCAAAACAAAGGCGGCGGTATGCGGGGTGTGGCAAAGGGGTAGATCACCAGAGGAGGGGAACAAAAGGGGGTGGGCGCGGCACAGTGCCAACGCGTTTTTAGGTCAATTACCATGTTTTTTGTGGGAAATGCCAAAACATTAAGCCAGGCGTAACGTAAATTAACGAAACACTCCCCTAAAATGGGCAAAAATAAATGTTTGTAGTTTTTTTTTTTTTCTTTCTTCTAACTTGACAAAGAAAAAAAACTTGTTCCGACCACGCAGAAAGCCCAAACAATATTGCTCATCTGCTCGAGTGGATTAATTAATGGAAAAAGGGCACAAATACAGGTGGGCACAGGTTGTGATACATTTTAGAGAGCTGGAGCTGCGGATGCTAGTGTAAACTCTACAAAAGCCATGGGCAAAAATGTACGATGACGGAACTTTAAACTTTATCGCTGCGCAAGTGTGCGAGTAGCTGACTGAGTATGTGTGTGTGTGCCGGCCAACCAACGGTGAATTGGCCACAGCATGCGCAGTAGCTGAAAAAAGCCGATGATGTAGAAATTCCTCTACATGTGTAGACACACCACACCGCCTTCTCTACATGGGGCGACAAAAAGTTACTAACTTTTATTAGGCTGCCAAGAGAGTGTGTGTTGGGGTATGGGTGCGTGTGCGTGTGCGTGAGTTTTGCGTTCTGGGTGGTGATGTTGGTGGGGCAGCAGCAGCAGCAAATCGTGTTTCCAAGTGCGGCGCTACAGAATTATAAAAATAATCGGGGAGCAAGGAGGAGGCAGAGAGAGCGGAGGAAAGCCGCTCTCCCACAAATACACTCGCAAAAGAACGCCGCTGGCTGAGAGACGAAATGTATCTACCACAGGCGGCCGCCAAGTGTGGTGAGTTTCTGGGGAGAAACACACCTAACCGCGTGTCCCCATCCAAGTAGATATATATATGTACATATATATTTCGCTGCGTACTGTGTGTAGATATTCAGGCACATATAGAGCTGGCTATATATACGTATATATAGAAGTCGGCTGCCGCCTACAACTTAACCGATGATGAGCTGTTGAAGATGACGGGAAATACGAAGCTACAAACGAATCTCACCGCATCACCTACATACATGCACCAATACTCGGTCAAATCGGGAATGTTCTTTTATTTCTTCATTCTTTCTTTCTTTCCATTTGTTCCTCTTTTTTTTTTGCACAAATTCACACTTTTGACTTTTTGCGTAGAACTTTTTTTCGGGTTTTGGGATCGATTTTCCCTGTGAGCCGAGTATAGATGCATGTAAGTGGATTACTCATTGGGGCGGCTTTACACGTGTTTTCTCCTTTGATTTTAAGCAATTTTTCGTTTTATAATTCCAACACTCACAGGCGCACCACACACACACAGAGACATAGATACAATCTGGCCAGCAGCAAATTTCTGTTACTTACATTCTCGATTAACTGAAACTGAAACGACAACGAACGAACACTACCAACGAACGAATGAGAATGACGGACGGAAAGGTTGCACACACCGCCGCTGCCGCTGTATCTGTATCTCTGCTTCGCGCACGCACACACTCTCACATATGCGCCGCCGCAAAGAGCGCGAGAGAGACTTTTCAGGGTTGCCAACCTGCCGGCGGCAGTAAAGTTGCCAGGTGTGCTGTGTGCAGGTAAAATTTAAAAACCTAAACTTTTATTTACGAGCCACCACCACTATAAACTCATTAGCAACTCCCCTGGAAAGGCCGCAGTGGCATATGCAAAAGCTTAAGCTTTCATTGTTTCGTTTCTGCGCATTTACCCTTCAACTTCCAGTTAAGTAATATTCGTCAAGTTGCCAAGTTAGTTTTTCCAACCTGTTGAAACTTACGAGCGCTTATCTCTGCGCCCAGATTACGCTTTTATCTTGACTTTATGGTACTCCGCAAGGAGGAAACTAATCGCGAGATGTATGCCATTGATAAGGGGGCGGCGGTAAATTGCCTTAATTCTAATTTGGATTTCATTGAATTCGGGCGCGCACACATATAAAAAGCGCCATATCAGAGCCACTTATGCTTTCTGCCAGAGGTGGGAGCGTGTCGTAGTTTTGGCGTGCATTGAAGTAATGCAACGTGAATTTATCTTATATTTTAAAACAGGTGTTTGTAAACACGATTTCTATATATTAATTGGTTATTTCAGAGAAGACTGGTTTTCGAACCGTATTTTTTATGTTTTTAAACATTAAAACAATATGATATTAAATTAAGGAAAAGGATCACAAAGACTGGAATCAATTGTTATCTAGTCTAGCCAGATATACCTTTTTTAAAAATTGTATACGGAAAATTAATAAGTTTCTGTCAACTAATTATGAATTGAAATTATTTTACTTTTTAGTCAAATATTTAAATTTATATCTCCAAAGAATAGTTCCAAGGATTTAACTTTCGTGATTCGTGCCTGGCGTGCGTGAAGCTTTTTTCACGCGCACATCTCTACTTTTTACTACTGTTCAAGACGGAGAAAAATTACGTCATCGGCGTCCTATTTGCCAGTGGCAATGAAAAACTGCTTTTCCATTTTGCCGTTGCCTTTTGAACTTATATTAAACACTTCAAGGCGTCGGCCATCTAATTAGCGGCTCTCGGAATCAATAAATGTGTGGGGCGCAGTTATTTCTGGGAAAATTTCCAGTTTCGCCGACAATATGGCGGCGAAGGTGAAATTACTCACTGCGCCTGGAACTTTGGGCGGTTTTCGAAGATGGAGATGCTCCTGTAGCACTCAACACTCTTATTTTACTTAGTTTACAAACGGAGCAACAAACTTAATAATTAGTTAATTCACCTTCTTACGGACAGTGTGACCGACAACTAGAGTTCTTTCCAATTTACCAATTTCTTTAGAACTGAAGGAGAGGATTTTTTCCTCCACGGGAGCTGGTCACACTCGGAAAAGAACGAAAATGTCTTAAAACAGTTATAAAATCTGTTATAATAGGTGGAGAACATTGCTAAACAAAAACGAATTATGTTTCGATAAATATTGATACCACTCGTACCATATCTAGCAAACCCAGTGTTCCCAGATCAAGGGTTTTCCCCCTTGATTTAGGGTTTTTTTTTGACGTCCTAGGGGGAATTTTAGGGTGTAAGAATTTGTACGGGGAAAGTTCAGGGTTTTTTTAGGAACCAATTGATTTAAATGTTAAAAAAAAAAACTCTGTAAAATTGCTTTTTTTTTTTTAAGCAATTTTTCCAAGCACAGAAACCTAAATATGACGAAAACATAAAACAAAAAAATACTGCACACGATTGTCGTATAGCTTAAAAGTTTTGCCAGCTGATGTTGACGCATTCTGTAAACCTGCTTTTAAGATGCTTAGAATTTTTATTCTTCCGAAATTTTTTCGCTTTGCAACATTGCTTCGTCATAATGAGATATTTCTACCTTAAAGCTAGGTACTCACTAGCGCTAAAATTTAGCAACCAAATGAGTGCGAGCGAGAGGTGAATACACTTTTTCGGCGCCTCTTAGTAAGGTCGATACGCAGATGAGCTAAAAGATATACTAGAATATATTTAGTATATACTAGAATGAACATCGCGTTAGATCTTTTAAATCGGATGACCATTAGCCAGGGTGGCCCGGGAGGATGAAAATATTTGATAATACCCTTGCGAAATAGAGATAGGCAATAGGAAACAAAGCCGTATTGCACGTTTTTGCAGCGGGGAAAAATGATTTTATTTACAATACAATTAAAAAAGTTTGAATGTGGGATCTTGACCATATAGTAATTACAAATAAAAAATAATTTAAATAAAATTAAGTCTTAAAAAATGTAAT
>VNJW01015734.1:0-50944 GCA_008042615.1 Drosophila auraria | reverse complement strand
TCGGAACGGTCGAAATCGGACCACTATATCCTATAGCTGCCATAGGAGTGATGGCGAAATTAATGTACAAAAATTTTTAATTTCTCTGTTTTTCAACGAATTTCTATAAATTTCGAGATATAGTCATTTTTTATAGTTTTAGAATTACGGTTTTAATTTCATTAAGATCGGACAACTATATCATATAGCTGCCATAGAAGGGATCCGTCGATTTATATGAAAATGTAAAATTCTACATGTAAAATGTAAAATTCTACATGTAAAATGTAAAATTTACAAAATTTACATAATTTGACATTTTTTTTTACATTACCAAAATGGATCGATTTTCAATGATCCAATTGCTGACTGCAAGGGTATATAAACTTCGGTTTACCGAAGTTAGCTTTCTTTCTCGTTAATTATAATAATGTCTCAGGACAATTGTCAATTAAGGGTTAATTTAAAAGAAATAAGGCCTTTACTATATAAATAATGATATACTTAAATGTTATACTTTTTAATTAAAAAAACAAGCAAGGGAGCTAACTTTGGAAAGCCGAAGTTTACATACCCTTGCAGTTTGCTTATTTAGAAACGGCATAACTAAGCAAATTTTTCAATTTGGATAACTTGCTAGTTATGCTAGTTTTTATTAAATTAATAAATCTGCATATTGAGTTAAGAAATTTAAAAAAATATTTTTGTTTTCAATTTTTGACAATTTTAATTTTATCAAATTTCAACGAAAATAATTCCAATTCGTTGCAAACCTCTGCCTAAAATTATAATATCCTCAGCAAGGATAAACCAAACACACAAACCAATATATATATAAGCTCGATTATTTGTTTAGAATTGAAGCAAGAATTCAGCAGCTAAATTTAATATCTGAAATATATTTTTCTACTCGATATGTTTTTGCTTAAGAGCTCTACTCCTTTTTCCCCAAATAATTAAACAGCATCATGCTGAAACTATAAACCCCTTTGGTCATCTGGAGGGCAGTGTTCATGGATATTGGCGCCATATCGGCAGCGGTGAGGCAGACCTCGTTTTGGGCCTTGGCCAGCATTAGGATGATCAGCTTTTGCTCCTTCGCTGGCAGCTCATACCACAAACAGTTCGTGTAGATCACCCTGGTGAAGGATTCGTTCTATAAAGAATATAAAAATTACGATTTCTTTGGTATGAGAAAGTTAAGCTCTACCGAATTCTCCACCAAAGTGCCCAGGCCACAGAAGGTGTACAGAATTATTGCAATCCACATCAGGTACATGGGGGCAGCGGGCCAGGCCTTAATAAAGATGCAGGAAATAGTACACAGAAGACTCACACAGGTGGTAGAAAGTTGAACAAATAGCACAATGCTGTAAATTTTTTCAGTAGCTCGAAGAAGGCTAGAATATATATTTTTCTAGAATTTTTCAAAAACTACAATTATTATTTTTCTCACCTAACATACTTCTGATGCCAATCCACCAGATCGAAGAGCAGCTTCCTCATCCTTTTATGATCATTTCCATTGACGGCCACCTCGTTGAATTCCTCGAGCTTTACGCAGAAGATATCCTTGATCAGGGGCACATGGGTGACGAAAAGGAAGAGATACATGTCGCCGCCGTAGTTACCAAAACCACCGAATGTGATCAAGGATATTTGCACCACTGTGAGCAGCAGGTGGCCGCTGTCGGTGGTATGATCAATCAGGGGCATCAGAAATTGCATCACCAGGACCTTCTCCTGGAACACCACCAGGTAGAAGATCGGTAAGGCGATGACTAGCCCCAGGCCCACGATGTAGATGGTGGCGAAGCCGATGATCAGTTTCCAGGTTGTTCCAATTCTTCGCTCCAGGCACTTTGCATACTCACCACCACGAGATCCGTAGTCCCTAGAGATATATATGATATTTCCCATTTTATATAGAAATATTTGGAATAAATCTCCTAAATTTCTTAGAACCCTCTTTATATCTCGACTCAAATTTTACAATCATACGCACCGATATATCTCCTCGTAACTGTTCTGAATATGTCGCATCAGAGGAGCCCTATTAGCGGTAATCAGGAGCTTAGTTAATCCCTGGATCCCAGATCCCACCATGGCCAGCGCCTGCAGGATCACAGTGAGGTCTCCATTGATCACCACGCCCACATAGATGGTGTAGAAGGTGCAGGCAAAGTAGAAGCCAACCGCCGCTATTATCGCGTAGGTGAGCCACCACATCCGGAACTGCGGATCGGCCACATCGTTTCCACAAAATCCCACACAGAAGCGGATAAGAGAGATAACCTTTCGGTATCGGTCAACAGGCTCGACTTTAGGCATTATTACGACCGACTCTTAACGGAATGGAAACTATAATAAAAGTGTTTCCTGGGAGAAGACAAATCCAGCTTTTATAGTCGAGCCTTGCAGACAGTTTATGTCGAAATATTGACAATTTAATTGAGGCATTTAGCTAAACAATCGGTGCGAGGTAATTATAGGTTTAATATTTAATTTAAAAGGGGTTTATATAGAGTAGGTATAAGTATAACATATAGGATTTAATAAAATATATTGCTTGAAGAATCTTTATTAAAAATCAAGACTTGATTGAAGGTTAAAATACTAAATTAAATTTTCTTTATATATTTTCCAATTATTTTGTACTTGTTTTGCTTAAAATATCACACTTAAATTACATTTAAAATATATATTTTTCATATGCTGCAAAATTTCGCTTTAAAATATGACGAAATTATATTTTATTCGATCATGGTTACTTATCTACTTATGAATTCACGCAGAGAAACATCCAGTTACATCCAGCCTCCAAGGCAAAACAACTTTATGCATGAACACATCTGACACCCCCGACCAGAGAAAAAAGTGAACAGAATATAAGGAGAAAATCTCCACGCAATTGATTTAATATAAAATTTTTTAATAAAATTTGCCTGCCGGAAAACTGGGAACAAAAAGGAAAAACGGAAGGTAGAGGGCAGCTCAAAAAAATTATATCTATTTGCAGAGCGCACGAGTCCTGCTTAAATCGGGGCAGGAAGTGAAAGTGGCGGGGAAATGCGTAAGCGCCTAAGCTTTCGGGCCAACAACTAATAAAGGCTATCAACAACAGTTCAAACAGCAGCAGCACAAACAACAACAACGACAGCAGCGGGAAAGGACAATGGGAAGGAAATCAGGAAACAGGACGAGAGGCGACGTCGCCAGCGCATACGCACTCAAGTGAATATTTTCTAATTTTCTTGCATTTAAGTTTGAGTTCGCTTTGAAGTTTTGACATTTCATAAAGCAGATTTTCAGCGAAACAAATTTCGTTCTTCCTCATTTCGCTTTTATTTTATTTTATTTTCTTCCCATTTTCCCCCCGATTTTTACGTATTTATATATGTGTGTTTTTTCGATCGAAAATCCGGGCAAACAAAAGTAAAAGCGAACGCTCGGCGCACGCAGGGAAAAAAAAGAAAAAATTTCAGTTGTTTAGTCACCCCTGCGAGCGTGGAAGGTGTGGCCTGCCAAAAAAATGAAACGACCCTCACAGGCCTACCCTCCCAGGGAAGAAGTAAAGAAAAAAGCACCACCCCTCAAAGTTCTCCGGTGCGTATACTTAATGTGAAAGCGGCAGCGGACAGTGGCGGCTTAAAGTTGGCAAGGCAACATTAAAGGAGCTCGCAGCTCAGTTGGCCCACAAAATTACTTGCTCGTTAGTTGTCCCCCCAAATCCAGGTGTTTTTTCTTCTGCCCAAGTATTTGTATATTCCTCCTTCCAAGTCCTGTCTGTATTTCTTTCTCTCTCTCTCTCTCTCTGTCTGCCTCTCGCTCACTCGTTCAACCCTCGAAGGGAAAAAAAGGTGGGCCTTCTCACGCTAATTTCCAGCCGAACACAAAACTTCTTCCAGTGGAAAGTGCGTGGCATTTCGCGGGCACCGCTCGCCAGTGGGCGCCACTGTATACACTGCAATTTCACAAGCAAAGGGAGTGAGTCTTAAATTATTATTTGATTGTTGATATAATTTTTCTTCTTAGATAGATTTAATTGAGAATTAATTAGCAAGTCTAAGGTAAAACATAGATAATTGAAAATCTTTTAAGTGTCTGTTGGGAAAATAATATTTACAACATTTTATTTTACAAGCAAAGCAGTTAATTTGTTATACATATTATATATCTTACTCAGAATTTATTATTTTTTCTTTACTTTGAAAGTAAGTTTTACCAAAGTAAAAGAAAACATACCTCTCTATTTAAAAGTTATTTAATTCTGTTCCTTTTCCTTTAAAAAAGATATACTCTCTCCCATTTAATCCTCATATTTACACAATAATTACTCGAAAGCGTGGAAAATATCCTGAAATCCTTGCCCCAACTCCTCAACTTACTCTCTTGTTTGTCTCTAATTATATTTTAATTTGCGCAATCTGCCTGTTATTATTTCTGTGCACGGCAATTGCCTCCAAGTGTTTGCACTTCCCGGCGAACATTTTAATTGCAATTATGCCGGGACCGACAACGAGACCGAGGACAAGGACGAGGACAGTCCTCCAAGGAGCGTTCGTCCTTGCCGCAGGGCGTTGTGTTTGGCACGTAGAAGCAACGATGCGACCAGCCGCCCCTTCAATGGACACTAATTATTCCAGCCGGAGTCCGACACCGAGCCCAAGAAATTCGTGTCAAATCAGATAGACTTCCCGCCGCCTTTCCTCCTTTCCTTTTTTCTTTTTTGGGTAATTACATCTGGGGAATGGAAGGAAATTGAGCGAGTGCACAAATTTGGAATTTTAAACAGCGGCCGGGTCAGGTTAAAGAGTGTGTGTGTCCCCAAAGGACTTCCTTCTCGCATTCTGACCCCTTTGTCCCTTTTGGAGCTGCCAAACACAATCGGGCTTGAGCAGCCGAAATATATATTTTACATTTCCAATTTGCTCGCAACAGGGAAAACAAGTCACGTACGGGCCAGCTCATTTCCTGTGCCATTTTGGGCCCGACAAAGGTGTCAAACGGATGCAGGCAACGTGCCGCGTATGTCCAATGTCCTGCTCCTGCCGGTGGCAAGGACTTGTCTCAGCCTCGATCCGGCTGCTTGTAATCAAAGGAAAGCCGCGCCCCAATTTCACCGAACTTTAAACGTTTCTTAATTGTTAAACTGCCACTGGCAAACTCCCCAATTCCATTCAATTTTTTTGTTGGGGGGAAACGGGCAGGACAGGACGCCCTGAAGGAGCAAAGACGAAGATCCACAATTAAGCCAAAGAAGAAAAAAGCCGCCAAAAGACAAGAACAACAGGCAAAATATGAGGAAAAACAGCACAGAGTTGCACTAGGAAAAATGTGCTTGCTAAATGGGATTAATTAATTTCGAATAAGGAAAAATATGTATTTAAAGAAATAATTCTTTGGTGAAAAATATAAAATGTTTGCAAAATTTTTTTTTTCCTTAAGATGGAGATTGAGCAATGGATTTGTTTGATTTAACATTTTACTCATACTTTTGATCATTTAAATTAAAATTCCGTTCCAAGTACCTGTTGTTTCGAGTGTGAAAAATGCTGGCAGCGTCGACCGAGCGCCATGTTAATTAATTTGCCAGGACATCCGCATCCAAGGACGCGGGAGGCGAAAGGGAGCGGTCATGGCAAATTCAGGGGGACAGACCGCGTGTTTATTTTATGCCGTCGCGCTTAAGTGGTAAGCCCCATTAACAACTGCCTGTCGTTTGCCGGGGAAATAATGGCGTTAGATCATCATCGTCGCCTTGGCCAGCACTAAGACGGGAAAAAAACAGGACACTGGAGTCCTGCCGGCCGTCTGTGCGTCATTTGAGCGCTGAAAGCTTTCAGCGTAAATTGTTGGAAATTAAGAAATGCCCCCGCCTCTATCTCCACCTCCGGCCACGAAACACCACGACACTGTTTTCCTTTCGCTTCCTGCTCATATTTCATGGGTCCTGTTCTCTGTTGTTTTATGGCCGCCATTTGCTGCTCCGGCCCCGCACAGTTTTTCCATTGCTAATGTCCTGGCAACCGCAAATGGCGCCACCCATGTCCTGGCGGCGTGCAGGGGCGGTGTTTTTCTTTAATTTAGTCGGCAAGACGGCAGCCCAGTGGCTTCCTTGGCTTCCGCACAATAATTAGATGTAACGGATATTGTAATTGGTGTTAAATTGCGTCAGAGGCCGTGTTAATGTTTGTCATGCTCGTGGTTTCTTCTAATGCCCGGCGACATTTTCTTTTTCATTTTTATTTCTTATTTATTATTATTTTTCTTCTTGGTTTGGATGGACCCTTAGCTTATTTTGTGGGTAGTCTTTATTTGTTTTCCATGGCTGATTGCTTGTTTTATGGTTTATTTAACGACTGCCTGCCACCGAGCACTTTACGCGACAATGTCTGGGGATAAACTAAGTTCTGGCGGCAGCAGCTTCTACCTGAGTCCTGGGAATCCTTTTTGGCTCAATTAGCATGACAATCGACGCGGACTCAAGCTCGGAGCCGAACAATGCCAGACAGGAAAGGTAAGAAAGGCCCAAGAACCAGTTTCCTGGAGGAAACATGACAGGATATGATTGAATTGAATGTCTACATGGTGATGATGATTTAAATATGAAAAACGCCTTAGGTTTGGATGAAGGAAAAAAAAAAACAAAAACTGTTAAAAGGAGCAGTCGCAGCATCGGCGAGTTGCGTGTGAAATTATTTTTGAATTACTTTTGTAAAGGAATTTATTTATGAGTTCCCAATAAATAGATTTATATAATGAATAAAGAAAATAGTTATATAGTTAATGTTAATATAACATTTTCTTGAAGAAAATAATACAGAAACCAGCAAAACTTGCCACTTGCTTCCTTCTTAGACTTAAATTATATAGCAGAAAAAAGGAATACCCTGAACTTATTTTACAAAATACTCTATTGAATTTGTTTACCTTTTAAGCCTTGTTTATATACATTTTTACACCTATTATTATTTTAATTTAAAGATTAAATGTAAAATAATTTGAAACGCAGCAGTTTAAGGCCCACCTTTTTTCCTCAAAGAGTTTACTCCCCGGTCCGCCGCCTACAGTATTTTATGAAATTCAATTTACGGCTACACCCCAAGGAGCAAAGTTTCTGCTGCTCCGCAGAAGCGGGGAAATTTCTGGGCATAAATCACACAGGATAATTTGCATAAGTTGGCAGGCCAAAACGAAATCAGCGGCAGCTAAAAATGTTTATGGCCATTTCGCTGGCCACGCCCCCCGGAAAAATTCCCTAATCAAATTAGCAACAGTTAACCGGAAGTGCGAAAATCCGCAAAGCATTGTTTGCAGCGTGTTTATTTTTTTGCCTTTGTTGCAGTTGCAGTTTGGATTTCGGGATTTCGGGTTTTGGGCGGTGCATTTATTTTGATTTGATTGTTGCCCTCCCAGCGGGTTTTCCCCTTCGGCGCTCGAAACATTTTCGCACTTTGCCCATTTGCATTTTCGGATAATTTTGCATTTCGCATTCTGTGTTTTGCATTTGCATTTGAATGTTGCTCGCGTGCGTCGGTTGCATGAATCATTCATGTTCGGGTTTGAGCTCCGTTTGTGTGATGATTCAAGTATCGATTTGCATTGATTTGCATTTGAATTGCAGTTTTTCGACACTTTACAATGGATTATGCTGCAGTGTGATTTATTTATGGCCAGCATTACGTATCAAGTGATTTGGCAATTGTTGCTGCCCATAATGAGGCTTTGTTTTCCATTGTTTTCATCTAACCATGGTCCCTGGCCATTGACACACATACCCATCCGTTGATGACTATATTTTACACCCCGATTTGGCCTTTAAGCGCCGAGTTTTAAAGTGGTTCTCTCCAAGAGCGCCATAAATCATGGCAGAAATTACGAAACAATATGCAGCTCGAAATGCGCTGCCACATTTCAGCTTCGTCTGCGGGTTGTCCTGTCTCCAGTTTTTTTTTCTCTGGCCCGAATCCTCGTTTTGGGTCCTGCAAAGTGAGTTGCCGGGCTCAACATATTGCCGGGAACTACAGAAAAATTCCAAACGCATCCGCGGGTTCAGCTCGCCAGCATACTCGCACAATTCCACTAACAAGTGAGCGCTGGAAAAAATGTCACAAGCCGATGACGTATAGTCGAAGTGTCAAATACCTATGGAAGTTAGTTCTCCTATACCGGCTCAGTATTCTTTCGGACTTCCACGAGGTGGTAGGGTCAAAATCTGTGCTTTTTTTAAGTTATATTTTTAAGATAGTGGATATTTTAAGTAAAGTGGATATTTTTTTCATTTAAATACCTTATTAAAAGGGTATTATTGTTATAACGATTCTCAAAAATGTCTGGATCTATAAAATATTTTTTTAAAGGGCATAAGCTCTCTTAATAATATTTGCATTTCGCCGATATACCCACATTTATCATAGACCCTTCAAGGGTATCACAAAAACGGACAGTGGCAAGGGAAGCCACGGCAAAGCCGTTGAATATTGGGTATGCAAATTAATTTTTTTCTTACCCACGGACCAGTCTCTCTCCCCTTTATTTTTTTGAACCCGCCCTTGGATTCCTGCGCCCTCATGTGATGCTGCGCCAGCATTTTGAATCAGATCAGCGGTCGCGTCATGTCAGAAAAAAATTGTTGGATAAAGCGAAAAAAAAGAAGGGAACAGGACAATAAAATGAAAAAAACTTAAGCTGGCAATGCCATAAGGTGGCAACACTTCTTTAACAAAATATGGGCACACTAAAAACTATAGAGAGTGCAGCCCTGGAAATTGCTGGTGCTGTCAAATGACAACAAAAAAAATAAGATGAATCTAGAGCCCAAAACAAATAAAGTAAGAAAAATATTTAAAATTTTTCTTGGCCTGATGTCAGAGTGGACGCGTGGCGAATCGATAATATTTCGAGCTATAAGCCAAGTGAGATGATGGCCAAGCGGGGGCTTTGAGCGAAGAGAGCTCCACTGAATTATTTTCCGGCAGAACCGAGCTGTGAAAATGTCTGTGTGTGACTGTGATTCCAATACTGCTCTGACATCGGCCTTACTTACCTACTCATTTACCTATAAATAAATGATTAATTCTAACAGAATGAGGGCCGAAATTTACAGGACACTGCGATGGAGGCTCTGCCAGAAGTTAATTTTGAGTCAGAGTTGGATGCCATTTTGGCCAATTACGATGATGCTGAGGAGCAATACGTAAGGGATGTGTTAAGGGGACTCCATGAAGAAATTGAACTCATTTCAGACTCCGACTCGGACGATTCGAGAGATGAACCGCTCACGGAATACGAAAAAAGAACTGTTGAGGATGTAAAAAATAAAGACATTGTAAGGAATCCATTTGCCGAGCCAAAACATCACAATGGTCACTACAAGCAGAGTACGAAAAAGGAAAATATTTGCCAGGAAGCGGATCGCGAGCTCGGAAGATACGATGCTGCTGCTGCTGAAAGTCCGAAGT
Organism: Drosophila auraria; assembly: GCA_008042615.1. Lineage (NCBI taxonomy): Eukaryota > Metazoa > Arthropoda > Insecta > Diptera > Drosophilidae > Drosophila > Drosophila auraria. Next base: position 41,501 of record VNJW01015734.1, on the reverse strand, counting down.
CAACCAGCTCGCAATCGCCAGATAAAGGCGATTCGACTGACTCTACTTCAGACAGTAAGCAATAATCTTATAAGATAGGATTCCGCAGAATTAACCAAGACTATTATCATTCGCTTCAGTCTCCGAATTGCTACAAATGCCCGATGGCTCCAGTCCATTGCCAGCGGACATGTTCACTGACTACGAGATGGACTCGGTGGAGGACGAAAGGTGGGAAAAGTCTTTACAATATCTTAAGAGATTTTAAATATTTAAACAGGTTTCTTCACTTGCTATTAGCAATGACTACTACCATTCAATGCCGCTTCCAGTCGGACCCCTGCCTTCGATGCCTCTTTACGACATGGATTTTAATCTAGTTCAAGTGGAGGAACCTCTCATAGCTCCTGAAGATATTAAACAAGAACTGTGGGTTTAACAAAAAAACCAAAAAAATATCTATAGCTATATTTAGTTCTTAACCATTAACAGAATTGATGAAGAAATATGCGACGAAGAGTCTGGTTTAAGGCCCATCAAGGAAGAACCCCATTCTGACAGGGAATCGGACTCCAATTGTAGCTTGGCCGACCCTGTTCAAAACGATGAAGGTCACAGTCAATTTCCAGATGTTATACCAGTTGGCAATAGAAAATTCCGATACTGGAAAGAAACGGCCCAACGACCCATAGACAAAGGTGAAATTACCCAAGAAGAATACTTGGCCATCTTGAAGGAAGAGGAAAACCAGAAGAAGAACGAGAAACTATCTTCCGGTGAGAATCGAAGTGAAGAGTCCGACATAGAAGAATCAAACAGGGAAGACGCCAAGCTCCGAAATGGTTTGGATTTCTATGAGGACAGCGTACTGTTCCAAGTGGGGAGCATGGCGAGCAGCAGTCTTTTGGTGGTCAAAGAGGACTCTGTGTTCCTGGAGTACGAGCTGTGTGTGAAGCAGCTACAGAGCCTCATAAGGTCAGCTCCCAGTTTCCACAAATATGAGATATATCTGCTACTGTATCCGCTGATCGCCATAACCTACCTGCAAATGATGGCCAGCGATAACTTTGCGAGAGCCAGGGTATTCCTGAACCGATATGTAAACCAACTGGATGACTCCTTTACCTCCAGAATGGGTAAGCTCTTGAACATCTGCAGGCCGGCAGATGTGCCACATAGGGCCCGAAAGCTGCTGGCCGGCTTCGAGAAGCTGGAGATGCACATGTCCGGGGGAGCTTACAGCCAGTTCCTGGACCACATGGAGAACTGGCCCAGGTCACAGCAGAATAAGGTGCTCATCCACTTCCTCGTGCGGAGGTACAGCGAGAAGGACGATCCCAAGCAACGGTTTGCTCCGGGACAGCCCCTCCTGGAACCCATTTTCTGGGGTGCCCCGGAACCGTTGCACAAGAAGGACTACACGACGCGCCCCTTGCTGCGGGCACGGCGCCGGAAGAAGAACGAATCGCTGCCGGACAGGAATGTGCACCTTCCGCCGGGCGACAGGATCTACACGCCGACGCCCAAGAGGATGGACCTGCTGCATCGGAAGACGGACGAGCAGTATCGCATGAAGCTGGATCGGAACACCCTGCCTTCCTCGTATTTGTACACTGCGCCGGCCTGCGACGACGTGGTTACCTGTGCTACCTTCTCGGAGGGAATCAGCATGCTGGCCGTGGGCACCCTCAGCTCCTCCATCCACATCTTCTCGCTGAAGCCCTCGAAGTTGGTCCAGCTGAAGTCCGCCCACTGGCTAAAGGCGCTCGACACGGGAATGGCGGGCATCGACAAGGGGATGCTGGATCCCACCAAGAAGTTCTCGCGGCGCACTCTCCACGGACACCAGGGACCGGTCTACAGGTTGTCCTTCAACCCGGAGGACCGCTTCCTGCTCAGCTGCTCGGAGGACTGCAGTGTGCGGCTGTGGTGCCTCATGTCGTGGAACTGTGTGGTCATATATCCCGGGCACCTCTCTCCCGTGTGCTGTGTGACCTACGCCCCCCTGGGATATTACTTTGCCACCGCCTCGGACGACTGTACGGCCAGGATCTGGGTGCAGGACAACAAGAGGCCAACTCGTATCCTTAAGGGACATCTGGCCGAGCTGGAGGTGTGCTTATTCCATCCGAATCGACATTACCTAGCCACAGGCTCGGCGGATTCCACCGTCAGGCTGTGGGATATTCTCAAGGGCGCCCAGGTGCGTCTCTTCTCCGGCCACAGAGGAAGGATCACCGCCCTGTCCTTCTCCCTTTGTGGCCGCCACTTGGTCTCTGGCGGGGATGACAATCTCATCATGATTTGGGACCTGGCCAACGAGAGATTGATCCGCTTTCTGAGCCACCACAAGGCGAGTATCAACACGATTCAGTTCTGTTTGGATAATAACTTGCTCGTGGTGGGCGGTCAGGATTGTCAGTTGACGATTTGGGACTTTAAAAAAATCCTCCAAGACTCCAAGTCAACATGCAGGACACAGCAGGGCGGGTTAAAGAGTCCAGACAACTTCCAATCGCAGGATTTTCTCATACGATCCTTCTACAGCAAGGATGCACCCTTCTATACGATTCGTTTCACCCGTCGCAATCTTTTGCTAGCCTTCTGTGTAGCTTCCCGAGAACCTCAAGGTGACACAGAGAAGTCCAAAGATAGAAGGGTGAGCGAGGATCAGAGAAGGGAGGATCTTGGCGAATGGTTTGAGTTTCTGGACTTGATCAAGACGAAGGCGATTATGAGTGGTTAGAATAGTTAGAATAATAAATATTTAGAATAATATATGTGCCAATAGTTGTTAATTAGTTAATTGTTGATTTAATAAAGAAATTTATTTATAGACCTTAGAAAGTGATTTTCCCCAGATAACAAATATTTAAAGATGTTAAAATGTTAGTTGAATAAAATAATTAAATACAAAATTCATTTATTCATTACTTCCTTAAAAGTAGCAACTTTTTTCCCATGTGTACGCCTGGGCCCAGGTTATTTATGGAAAAATATTGGGGATAAACATTTCGCATGACAAATATACAAGATTTTCCTAAACTGAGACAAACCCCCCGAGCGAAGGACCAAGATGCAGTAACAAAAATTTGACAGTTTCCTAAAAAACTGGTCAGGCCACGTGTACAGCTGCCCACGACTCACACCGCCTCACACCCTCAGCTCGTCCTGGGGTCCTTCACAATTTACAAAAGGCGTGCAAAATTTATAGAGGCACGCATTAAAAAATCCGCCCGGCACGCTCGACTAACTGCGTCCAAACGCCCACGGCGCTGGCAGGAGAGTTTCGAATTGGTCCCGGCCGACCGCAGTTCGGAGTCCAGAGTCCGGAGTCCTGTCCCGGATCTTCCTATCCCCCCAAAACTCGGGAATAAGCGACAGGACAATATATTTACGCAACTTCTTATGCTGCTGCTGCTGCGGGTGGTTGTTGTTCTTGCTGGGCTTCGAAAACAGAACTCAAGTGCTGTCGTTGTCCTTGCTGCTCCCTGCCCCAATCTCCGTGGTATCCTGGCCACTGCAGCATCTTGCGTCTCGTTTGTAGCAGTTATCTTGTGGGTCCTGCTGCGCGAAATGAAATTGTTTACTCCACTGTCATATGCACGTGAGCCAAGCGATGTAGCTGGCATATCCTTGGCTACACTTTCACAAAAAATAAAGTCTAGAAAAAGGGGAACAAATTTTTAAAATATTTTTATTAAAGAAAAAATATTTCTTAAGCTGAATAGGTCTTTTATTCTTTAACCACCTTAGAGAAGCGAAAAAATAAACAAACATAAGAATATTAATTAAATCAAATGCTTGAAAATGTAATTTCTAAACTTTATACATGTTTAAGACTTAAACCAAACTTGAGAAAATCAAAAGTAACGAAATCTATCAAATTTAAAGCATAGAAAATTTTCTCCCTGTATCCTTGCGGCTGCTTCCTGGGCGGCTATCAAAAAATGAGAATTCTTTCGCTTCGTTTTCTTTTCCTTTGCTGTTATTTTTGGGGGAAAATTCAACGTAATAATTCTTTTCCGCCTGGATAAGGCGAGGGGGCTGGCAGCACAGTCCGTTTCTGCCCCGTAATTGTGCGCAATTTTTGCCAGGACATGTTTTCTGTTTGCCTTCGCCTCTGTCTTTATATCTTTCTTTATCTTCGGCGCAGCGCCATTTTCTTTTTTTTTGGGCCCTCCCCTCCACACATGCCACACACACACACATGTCCTGTGTCCTGGCTGGATGAAACTCCTCCCAAACCAAAAAACGCCTTCTTTTATTCGACCATTATTCATGAGGCTTATTAAGGGACTAAGAAAAAATAAACAGCACAGTCCATTTAACCGATTTCGAGGCGAAGGAGTGGAAGGCAAAGCCCCGAGCCGGGCAGAGCAGCGCATAAAATAAATATTTATAATCATAATAATGTCCTCTGACTGGTTTCAGACCAATCTCAGCCTGATGATGAGCAAACAAACTCGAACACAGAGCGGCTTAAATTTGCCAAAACTCAGGGAAAACAATACTTTAATCGGAAAAATAAAAAAGGATTTATATATACCTTTTGGTATTAATCATGGATGAATTTTTTAATGAATTCTACCATAAATAAGTCCTGAATCGATTTATGTATGACTGTAGAGTTATTTTTGAAAGATATTTCTCTACTTCTTACAACAAAAATTTTTCTATAATTAATTTCTCTGATTAAACATATTGTTTAGTTGAAATATTTCTATTGACGATAACTTTTTGCACCCAAACCCTTGATAACCCTTTCACAATCCCCTCGATGGACTTTATTTGAAATCGTTGCATCCTTAATTATTTTTTATGGCGAATTATGAGTCGGCAAGCAGGATCAGGATCAACCCTCGTTGCACTCATTAAACTTAAACCGCGTATTAGCAGGCCGTAAATACAGGATGTGTGTGCGTTTGGAGTCGGTACTTAAATATGATAAATGCCGCGTATTGTATTACAATTGGATTTAGGGCAGCGCCAAAAGACAATAAATAAGAAGCGGACACACACCGATAATTGCGCTCAGCCGAGCTGAGTGTGTGCCGCCAAAAAGCACCATGGCACAAACCCATAATTATGGTACTAAGAGTCCAGGGTATGCATGTATGAGGGTCCCATCCGAACTTTGCCAAATTTATACAAATTCCAGCCAAAAGTCCGGTAGTCCGCTTCGATTGGGGAGTGCTGCCAGTGGAACGTGTTTCCAGAGCAATTACCCCGCCAACCGCAAGCCGAACCTCCAATCCTCGCCACTCCGCATTATTATGGCCAACGTGGCCCCGCAATTATGTCGTCCAATTAATATCAACGCAGCGGGAGTTGAGAGCCAGCCAGGTCCAGAGCGGAGCAACTGCATTTTATGCATAAGCTATTTATGAAATTTATTGTCTTAAATGGCCAACGGTAGTCGCCGGACGAATCTTAATGTCCAGCCACTTGATGGCGGACCACCCGTGGCAGTATGTAAGAGCACTTGGCAAAAATATGGGTCTTAAAGGGTTGTTTCCTAATAGGAAATAAAATATTAAATTAAATTTTATACTAAATAAACAATAAATAAATAAATAGCAATGCAAATACATAAATATTTACCAGAAAAACAAGAGTATTTTCTTAGCAAAGTTAAAATTAAATAAAAATTTTAAATAGGTTGGTAAGGGATCCTTTTGGACAGTGTCTTCCCTGCGCAGGCTCCGTCGATTTCGATTCGCTGTAAAACTACTTGGGATCCAAACATCCATCAAGCTGTCAATATGGCAATATGCAATTGCAGCTCGCTGGCCTGCAAAAGGTGTCCGAACTGGCCTGCATAATTACGCAAGAAACTGCGGGCCAAATGCAGCTAATTTATTATAATTTCCACACTTTCGGGCCATGGCAAGATCACGTTTGTGTCAGTGGCAGTGCCATTGATAGACATGGGCCCGGTTGGCAGCTGCGCTGTCAAAAAGCCTTTGGGCCAGCAACAGCAGCAGGACACTGAAAGGACCTGCCTGGCCTTTTAATTAACAATAAAGTTGAAATTTTTATTACGCAAATGCAGGACGGGATTAAAAGTGGCTCCGACGACGACTAGTTTTCGACCGAAAACGATGGCTGGCAGGCGTTGTGGCAAATGTCCCGAACCTGCTCCTAGTTGCCCTCGTGAGTTTATTAAATTACGCATTCCGCTCGTTTCGCACACAATGAATCTGCAGCTGCAACTGCAACTCAGGCCTCCGAAGATCCCGATTCTGGATAAGCTAGGATATAGGCCTCGTCTGCGGCTTTTGTGGCGGCCACTTATCGCACATGGCGACTGTCCGGGGTCCTGCGAGTTCCCCCGACTAATTGAATTTGCCAGTCGCAGCCAAAGTGCATATTCACGTACTTCATCTTATTAACATGTTGAGGCTCACATTGTAATTCATATTTTCCTTTTTAAAATGTATTAAATTACACATAAAAGCCCCATGAAAAGGGGCCCTCGGGGTGTCAATGGCGACACGCTGATGGATTACAGGCAAATTACGAGGCCTTTTCGGACACATTGATGCACTTTTAATGAATTTAATGGTCCCCTTTTCACAGTCCTTTCGAAAAAGCGCGTTGAAAGGATCAGGATCTCGTCGATCTCCTTTCACAAACGAAAGCTGCTTAACGAGATGTTAAGATACCAAATTGTCGGTTGGCTTAACTTAATTTTACTTGCGAATATGTACTTTGAATTTGTGGGGAAAACACTGAAGAAAGGTGGTTATGTTAGTGATAACCAGTTGGGGAATTAATAATATAAATAATTATTGAAGGTATGGGAAATATCAGACCTTACATAAGGTAAAAACAAGAATTAAAATGCCATATCTTAAGCTGAATTTACAGCAGCTCAAGACACTTAATTATAGTTAAATGACAAACTCCAACTTGCAATAAAGATAATAAATAAACAATAAACACAAGAAGAGGAGGCTTACTGTCTTCATTAGAATTTCAATTTTCCAACTCGAAACCGAGATCATTAAAAGTGATAGATTCTAGCTTTTAGCTCCCTAGAAGTTTCGCACTTAAAATTGTACTCACAACTCGGAGGCCATTATGCAGGGGCTGGCCGACAATTTGAAAATGCATTTTGCATTAACTTAATTATTTTCCATTCCATTCCAGAAGCGACACCGGAACAGGTATCCGTTTTATGCTCCGTTTATTACCGGGTCGCACGCACTTGTCGAGTTGTGCTTTCGGGCACCCAGATAGTGGTCGCTGATAAGGTCCCAGATCCCCGATCCCAGGTTGTATCTGCACTATGATAGCAGTGTTTGCCACAATGTTGCATGCAACTGTCAGTGGCTAGATATGGCCAGGGAGTCGGGACCTCAGTTCGGTTGGTAGCGCCTAATTATGGGCGGGCTATCGCTCATCAAATATGTATGCAGAAGCGGTAGATATACGACTGGAAATCATGAAACCGCCGGACTCCTCAGGCAATTAGCACATTGTATGCCCCATCGGATAATATTATTTACTCATTTTTTTGCAAGAATTTTTGAGCTATAATAAATCCCCCAAGAAACCCAACACGAGGTGAAGTTCACCTGAGCTCTTTTGGCGACGAAACAAATCGATATGAGGCCCGGCCCGGCTGGGCCACATCCTCAGGCTCGCATCCGTGTATCCTCGCATCCTCCTGCCCATTTCCACTCCCATCTCCGGGACTCGCAAACTCCGATAGCATGACGACATGGCAGGGCGCACAGGAAACCGAGCATGGGCCATGCGACGAATAATGCCAGACGCGACACTGTACAGTGAACCCTGCCCAGGACCACCCACTCCTCCACACACACACAGACACACAAGCCCGCTGGAAGCGTTCTGCTGACTGGCAACGTTAAAACCTGTAAATCTTCATAGAGCGCGCTGCGTGTGTTGCCCTGCAATGTTTTCCCTGAAGTGAAAAAGGCAGTTCGAGAAAAGTCAGTCAGGATTCAGTGGGTTCTAGGTGGAGTTTGCATAATATATCCCTTATTCTATGAAACTTTCTATTAAGAAACTTCTTTTTGTTGGGCTTTATAAATATTCATTAAAACATATTGTATAAATATTTTTGGTATTTTGTTAAGTGCTTTTTAATGGTGTTTCTAACTATGATTTTCCCTTCAACTAAGGCCTGGACTTTACCTTATTTTCCAGAAGAGTGTATCTAGTTTTCGTTAAAGTTTCTCAGAAGTTTTCTCCTTGTTTTCCATGGCAGACAACATCGGCGCTCTGGTTGCGTGGACGATGAGGGTTTATTTCATGCTTACTTTGGCTTTCTTGCAGCCCTCCCGGCGGCACGCTAAGCCCCGATCCGCCAAACAACCACCTCCGCCAGCTCCATATCCCATTTTCCCAACCCAGGCCACCTCCTTTTCGCTCTGGTTTGCTACTTTTGCACATTCTTTTCAATTTCAACGGGGGAAAAAAAAAGAGAGGAGGCGGCGGGCTTGGAAAAAGGGAAAAAGGAGGGCGGCTCACTTGGGTTGGCTCAACTCTGACTTGGCTGAGGCATTTTCTTTTGCAAAACTTTTGCAATTTTCTATTAAAGCAATACACACATGCATGTGGCGCTGGTGGTGGATTTGTGTCTGTATCCTAGCCGGGGTTTTTCCTATTTTCCATATAAAATGGAAAATTTTCTTTATGTGGCCTTTGTTAGTTTTTCCACCCATGCGAAATGGCTTTTCAGCCCCCTTCCCTTCTCTCAGCCATCTAATTCGCATTCGCATTTATTCAGCATTTATTCTGCAAATGTATTTACAAGCCGAACTCTGTTTCGGGGCGACGGCCATGTTTGTTCGCTCGCAACCTCAAAACTTTGCACGCATTTTCCCCAAACTGCGTGGCATTTTCTTCATCTTCTTGCCCGAAACTTTTTGCCTTTGAAAGAGCCTTGAATAGTTTTTCCCCCTGCCGGCTTTTGTGGCATTTGCTTTTAGCTGATGGCTTTGAACTCTTTAAATTTTAAATTCGCAAGGCTGTGGTGCACGGGGCGTATGCTTAATCAGGCAGCGTGTCCAAAGCTCGTTCATGCCTCAATGATGACATAAGCTTAACACTTGAGCGCCACACGCAGCGAAGAAGGAGCTATTGGGGGTTAACAGTCGCTTGGTTCGGTCACTGGTCACCCCAAGGGGTCGATTATATCCGCAGGCTTGTGAGAAAAGGGGGGATTTATGAAGCGGGGCTATATTTATTTATTTTATTCTAGATTTATTATAAATCTGTGTTAATTCCCCGGCAGGCATGCACTTCATTGAATCTGCATGTGCATAGGGAGTATAGTGGGCTTTAATTCTTACATAAAATATATTATTATATGGCTTACATAGGAAATATCTTTCTAATATGTGTGAGATTCCTTTAAAAATGTTTTAAAAATCTTAGTAAATAAAATGCTATAAAAAAGAAAGGTCCCTACCATATATTTCACTTTTTCTAAGGAGATCTTCTTTACTAAAATCCAATCCCGTTCTATATCTAACCATCGATTTCCCCTCCTTTAGCTAACCCAAAAATCCTCTTTATTTTCCCATCAGCTCTTTCTTTGTCTTTACTTGCCATGAAATTTCCGTTGTCCATTCCGTTTTCTCTTTTTTCCTTTGTGGACCATCAACATTTAGGGCAAACAGGTGGACCGTAGGACAATGTAGCCCCGAAATGGCAGTGGTATTGGGGGCGGGCGAAAGGAGCAGGACGACTGGCAGCAGGACTCTAATGTGCTCGTGTCCATGCCAACGGACGGCAGCGCTGCTCCGAGCCATTTTCTATTTTTATGTGCGCAAAAACTGTAAAAACAGGAGCGGGAGCCACGGTGCCTCGCAAACTGATGATGAGGATGGAGGACGCCATAAAATGGTGGCCATAACAACGTGGCCAGGAGCAGAACCAGCAGCAGAACCTGAACCAGAGACAGCAGAACGACCAAGTTAACTGCATTTTAACGCGCATTTCAATTTGGAACGGATATAATTTATAGACGACTGACTGGCGTTCCCCGCTTATGAGTTCCAAGCCCCGAGTTTGCCTCAAAATTGAAACCTGCGCTTGACTGCCTGGTGAAGGCAGGAGCAGGTCCTGCAACGCCCCCTTTCCCAGGGAAGCCTCCTGCATCTGGCCGGCATATTTATCTAGATTTTGTTTTGGCCCCGCAACGCCTCCACTAACGTTGTTAATGTGCAAAATTTAATAATCAAGTATTACGAGGCGACTACGGACACGGTTAAAGAGTTTACTGCCAATGAAAATTCATGGAAAAAGTTCTGCCTAACTTTTAAATATTACAATATCGAAAAGTGTTATTTTTAGTAACTTTTCCTTAACATATTTTAATATAATTCTATTTTTAAACCAATTAAAAAGGATATTTCTAGAAATATCTCTATTTATTTATGTAGAAAATATATCACTGTGTTTTTCCTTCGTAAAATGTTTTCCCCGAACTCTCTTAACTTCCTTTTCTGTGTTAAAGTGCTTCCTTCAACTATTTTCTTGCCAAATTTTTGTCTATGACTGCAAGTGACTGCCCGTCTGTCCTTGGGTCCTTCTGTCCATCAGACTTGCCACTCGTTTTGGTCCTTCTGGTCCTCCCCTACCTCTTTTCCTTTAGAGGCTGAACTTTCTGCGAGCTTTTCTTTTTCGGCTGTCCCGTCCAGCAGCTACGTGAAATTTTTCCACTCTTTTGCAGCCACTGTCTGCGTGCTTAAATTGAACAATAACCCTAAGTTGTCGTCCTCGTAATAATATTTTCTGTACCCTCCAATGTTGATTTCTCATGCGTCTGCCATCCAGCCATCCTCCCTCTCTTTCCGCGGAGCTCCGGCTGTCTCTTTTTCGGCGTACCTTTCTTATTCACTCTGAACAACAGCGAAAATCGCAATGCAATCAAATAAAATTTGAATAAAAGATTTTTGTCTGCCGTTGATTTGCGAAAATGTCGGAGAGAAGAATGGGGGAATGAAGGCGCGGTAACAACCGAAAATGGTGGGCGGAAACTTGTGAGTTTTCCTGGGGAAATACGCATATATAGAATAAGCAGGGAAAAAGTACAAGAAAATCTGTGTAAGGAGGCAAATGTGAGTACAGTTTTGGTTAAGTTCAGGCCGAGGTAAAAAAAAGGAAGAAAAATATTCTTTGAACCGGGAAGGGATCTTAAATTGAAAGCTCTTCGAGTGGCTGAGATTGATAGAGGGTAAAAAATAAAAGAGAACAAAAGTTTCAATTTAAATATGAAAATAAGAAAATTACGGGGGTTGCATTTGCAAATTTCATTCAGGAATAATAATTTAAAATGATTAAAGTAACTTACAATTTGTGAAAGGTAAATATTTATTACCTAACATTTCCAGGACTATTTTATATTAACGGATTTACTCAACAAATATTACTGATAATATATATAATCTTAAAATTATAAACATTTACAAGCAAACATTAATGGCATGGAATTCTACTGTATGAAATTATTTCCTTCCTTATTAAACCCTTTTAACCCCATTTAAACCAGCTGAACTTCCATTAAATTCCTTAAAAAAAGGACCAACTGCTTATCAACCCAATGGCCCTGACCCTGACCCGACACCCTGAATTTATGTCGACATTGACCTTGACCAAAATACGGGAAATGCAAATTAGTGGAACCCAGAGACGAGTCAGACCCAGACCCAGACCGAGACCCAAACAAAATAAAAACAAAAACTCATTATAAAGCTTTGGACAAACTCAAAAACTCACCCAAAAGAGCCATCCCACCACCGCCTCTAACTTAATTTCATACCAAATTACACCCACAACGATGACGTCACCAAGGAAGCCGGGGCAAAAACCTAATTAGCCACTTTTGCCTTGTCCTTGCTATCATTTTCACTGTCACGGGCGGAAAAACGTGGAGCGAAGGAGATCTGGAGAAAAGGGCAGTCGGGTGGGAAAACCTCCCATGCCGCGAAGGTCGAGAGTGCCAAAGATGAAAAAAGCACAGAAAGAAAATATTTTTATGGCTTAAGCTAAAATTAGCATAGAAAGTAGTTGGGTTTTAGGAGAAAATAAATTAATTTTTAATGGACAGATTTAAGATTTTGGATATGCTGTGAAGACTTTGAGGCACCAGAGGTGGTTTATAAACACCTTTTTTATTAAAAACTAATTTCTTAATTTAAAATGTGTTTATTTCCATTATTAATTAAATAAATACACTTTACTAAAGAATTTGAATTTCAAATAAGAAAGGAAAACGAAAGTTCAGTCCTTAAACGTAATACAACCGAAATATTTTTTGTAAATGTTTCTTAATTTATAAAGATAAAATTAAGAGTTCATTGTAAACATTGTTAACATAAAGATAAAATATGATAAAGAGTTTATAATTTAACTATAAGAATGACTTAGTATTTTTTTGTAATCTTAAAATTTTTAAAACTAGATTATTATTTGAACAATATTAGCTTAAATTTTTCTTTTCGTGTTTCTAAAGAACCGAAAAGTGTCGCATTAAGCAACCCAAGAGGGAGAACGCAAAAAAAGTTTATTAACGCCCGGGAAAATATTTAGGAAAAATATTCCTTCTTTTACTGGAAAAGGGGGCGTGAATAAGGGGGAGTGGCTGGCTGTTTCTGCCGGCAGGTGGCTCTCACCTGACCTCGTTACGAAAGTGTTGAGAAAAAAAACTGCCGCTGCTGACCGCAAATTGAAGACGGGGTCAAAGTTCGCAGGCGCTAATGCAATTAACACTCTCTCGGAAAATTCTCACTCTCTCTCTGTCAGTTTTTCCCACTCTCTCACTCTCTTTCTTTTTCTCTATCTCTCTTGCTCTCCAAGTAAGTGGAGCAAATTGCCGTCACTTGTAACAGGCTCTCAGCAATTGCAGGCCGAGTTTTTAATTAATTTAACTGCGCAAACAGTGGGCGCGGCCCCAAAGTTTTACACTGTCTGTTTGTGTGTATTGTTTGTGTAGCTGTGTGCGTGTCCTTGATGTCGGTGTAAGAGGGCAACGCGTTGGCTGCCAAAAAGGAAAGCGGCAAACAGAAATGACAAGCGAGCTGACTTTGAGGGAAGAATAAGGAACTCATTTGCGTTTGCTCGTTGGGGGGAATGGGGAAAACAGGGGGTTAAGTACTCAATAATGGCTTCAAGGGGTTAAATTGTGTTTTAAGGGAAATAAGTGATAGAAAGCAAGAATGTTAAGGGTCTAATTACTACGTTTATTTCACCAAAATATCATTTAGGCTTTAAATAATCTTTACAAATTAATAATCATAAAGGAAATTAGTTAGAAATAAATGTAGACTTCTTTAATAATTAATTTAAAAGTTAAACAGACAAGTTTTTAACTAAAAAAAACTATTTAGCCTTTATCTGCTGTATTTTAATTTTTGTTTTTATTTTATTAATATTATTCTTCTATTTCCAGTGTTTAGCCAAGCACATTTTCATTGAAACCTTTGCATTTCCACCGCAAATTGCTTTCCCTCCACTTCTGTAAATTTCCCAGCTATATTTTCTCACTACTTCCTCTGAACTTTCCCTTTCTTTCCCCTTCCCTCTATATACTCCCGGGTGTCAGTTGCTGCCACGCAGTTCATTTTGCGGTGCGCAAAGTTTAAATTTAAAAGCCGTGGAAGTTGCAACTTGCGGTGGCCAGTGGAAATCAGCGTAACACAAAAACACCAAATGATTCGCTAACTTTGCACCGTTTTTCCCCCTGCTTTTCTGTTCCAGTTCACTTGGCTTGCTTTTCTTTTTAGCGTGTTATTTCTCTCCTTTTTTTTCTAACCATTTTTATTGTTTTAAGCTGTCGCAGCGTGAAAACTTTGGCCAGGAAAAACTTTTGCCGCGGGCCTGTCAATGCAGGCGCCTGAATATTTATAGACTGCAGTGGATGCAGCGAGGTGGGGACCTTCCATATCTAAGGTGCGAAGCATCAACAGCATCCAGGAGCTAGCAGGAGCAGCTGTCTTGACTCTGTAAGCGGCATAAAATTTTCACACGCCGCCTGAAAATTTGCATAGGCAAAGGGAAACATTCCCCAAACGATGAAACCCTTTCCCTATTGTTGTTCGAAATGTATTTTTCTAACCGGGCGACAGAGAATTATATGAAAATTATGCAAATGCAGTCGAGGGATATCGAGGACGATACCCTTGCCGGGAGATGGATTTAAAGAGCCGGCAAGGGACACAGACACCCAGGCAGCCACTGGGCTTAATTGCAACGTTCGGAGGCATCGGCGCCAGCATCCTTTGTTCACTTTTGCAACAGGACATCGGTTTTGTTTGCCTTTGTTGTGGCCCTGAGCCTCCTGCGTCCTCGTTTTTGTGCCAATCGATTGGCAATTGGCAATAATCAATGGCATAAGTGCTAATTTGCATTGTCAGTTTGTCAGCCTGCCAAAGGGATTGCCGTTTTCCGTATTCCATTTTAATTGTGCCCTGCAATTGACTCTCATGAATCGTAATAACGTGTTACATTCAGGCAGTCAAGTGGCGAATTATTACGGGGTTGCAATGGATCCTGTTCGCCTTGAAATCGATGCCAATTCTAGATCACTTCATAAAAAGCCAATAAGAGAGATAATTAAGGCTTAAGTGATAGCGGAATGATGAGTAAATTGGAAGGAATAGGTTCTCTATAAAGGAAATATTAAATACTTAGTATTTTGAGTTGCTTCCATACAATGTAAGGTCACTAGGAATTACTAACTACCATCTTAATCTGTGTAAAATCCACAACTAATTAACTGAGAGTACCTGGGCAACCCCAACGTCTTTTCCCATTAAGATTTCCATCTCTACTAAGTGTCAGAGGCTGCACTTTTGAGCTAAAATCAATTTCAGGCACCATTAAAACTCGGCTCAAAAGTTCCCCGAAATTGAAAAGAAACAAAGGCTCATCGGCTCAGTCGCTTTTGCTGCTGGCTGACTTTTGAGTCGACGTCGGGCTCAATTAGCAGCCCATAAAGTGGGAGCTGGAAATTAACTACTGAATTCCGAACACTGAAATGCTTTAACCCGCTGTCAGGGAACGGGAGAAGGAACGAGAACGAGCGGCAAACGGTAGCGCCTTGCAATTAGCCGGGCTAATTAAGTCGCACCCATGAATAGGAGCCGAAAACGTGGCTTATAATGGGCCAATTTGCATGTTTAAGAGCGCATTAAGAGCTAAGCAAAAAACGCGACTTGGCTAAGCAGCCAAGCTTAAAACGAGGCCAGCCAAAGATCGCCTTTGTTTGATGTGCATTCGATAAGAGACGTCAAGGGGAGGCGACATCCCGAGAAAATAAAGTTGATTTAGCCAAGAGAACGACTTAATTTACTGTCGGGAAATTAATTATAAAATTGGGAAAAGAGGAACTCCTTTTTAAGGTTTATATCAAAGATGTATTGTGACTTCTTCGAATAATCTTATACCATGGGAAAGAACTCTCTTAAAAAAGCTTAAATAACTTTGTTAGTAAGGCATGGTTAGCTTTGATCACTTTCAAGCCCTTACTTTTGAAACTTGTACTTAATAAAATTATAAATTTAATGAAGGAATAAGTTGCTTATTTTTCCCAGTGGTTGGCCTATAAATTTCCTTACTCGGCCATGTCAAAACACTCGTTCACATGTGACCGGCACCCACGTCCGGGCCACAGACTTTGTTTCACTTGCACATTTCTTTTGGCAAAGCAAAAACAGTTGAGGGCAAAAATGGATGAATAAATAGAGGGGAAAGGGGTGTGGCACTGCAGTTGGCAGTCACATTTTGGCCCATTGGCCATTTGGCCATTTGGGCAACCATTTGTCTGCGCCAGACAGCGATGACGATCCGAATGACGACGGGGCGTGCATTTTGTTTACATTTGCTGGCCAAAAAAAAAATACAAAAAATAAAAACCCCAAGCGAAAGACTCGGCCCAAAGGGAAGCCGTTTCCCCGAATTTTTTCTCCACTTTTGGTAGCAAGCTTATGATTAATTGCCCCTTGCAGGCGCCGGTCCAACCTCCGCGAAAAAAGTAACCATTTGAACCCAGAAAGGGGCAGGGGCAACGACAGTGGCAGCGACACTAAAACCTCACTTGTTAATGCCAAAAAATTAACGCAAATTATTTCAACGCACGCTGCAAATGATGGCCAAAAGATAATTTCGAAGGGGCGTAACGAAAGCCAAGTGAAAACGAGGGGAGCGGAGTCCGGTCTTTAGACGGTAATTAAAATTGATGTGAGCCCATTTCAAATGGGAACCAGAGAGGGGCAAAATAAGTAGATTGAAATTGGAAACCAAGTCGATAATGGTTGAGGGTAATGGAAATAGGAGGAGCATCATTGGCATAAAAAAATAAATGGTCTTTGGTCTTAAGTCTTTAATTAAATTCCACTTAAAACAAATGAATCAAATAATGCTCGCTTTAAGAGCTATAATTTTAGTTGGCAAGAAAAGTAAATATATTTAATTGCTGGGATATTACACCAAGAGTTTAAAATATTTCATTTATTGCCATATATCGATATTAAAGCCGTAATATATATATTTCTTGTAAATATAAAATATATTATTGTTGGAAAGCAAACCCTTAAATAGGGTTTCTTATTCATAAAATAAGCTATAAAGGCAGCCGCTAATTTAAGCTTCCCAAAACCCTTCAATAACTCCCAATTACATTAATTGATTGCTCTTCACTCGCAGCTCTTCAAATACCAATTTCTTTCTCATTTTCGCATTTTAATTAATTTGCGGACTGACACCAGCTGGATTCTCATTAGATTTCGAACAATATTTACCCAGCAGAGCCTCATATCCGCGTTGCGTAACTGGTTTTTTCATTGAATTGCATTTCGTAGCTTATTGACTCGTTTATTGGCTCCATTCAGCTTCGGATACTTGGACGCGGGGCCACTTCAGATCCGATCAGAGCCATTGTGGCCATTCTCAATAGACGCCCACTTCAGCCCGGCAAGTTGGTTACTAATTTTTTGCAATTGTATCTCTATCTACGGGATCTAGCCGTATCCGTATCCATCCAGGCATCCACTTCTAATTGTATCTATGTGCGAGGAGGTAGTAGAGGCAGCAGCGGCATCAGCGTTTCAATAAACCGCACTAATGAAGCCCATTCAAAGTGCAATGATGTTACCTATGTACTCCCCGGAAAATCCCCTTCGGCGGTCGGGGAGGAGCTTTCCCTTTGGGAGTTTTTCTCTTGGCGTCGATTTTAATGGGCGCGAATATTAATGACATTTCCATTGCATTTGGCGGCGACGAAGAAGAATCCGCAGCCAGAAATCTCTTGTCAGCATAATTACGGGCTATATGGAGTCCCTTACCTTTGCAATTGAATGTCTAGGACTATCTTTCTTTGTAGCCTTCTTTTTTGCATTTTTGTGTGGTTTCAATATTTCTGGCTGTATTTTTTCATTTGCTTTATTATTCAGTATATTTTCCATATGCGGTTAGACCCAAGAAAATGTGGCTTCGCTCCTGAAATAGCAGGGAAAGGAAAACTTTAGTTTAGAATAAACAAGTTTAAGACATTTAAAGAAATTTTAGAACTATTTTTGGTTCTTACTCAGAAATGTAAAGGTGTAAAAAACTGGTTATTTAAATTATTTTTAATACAATGCGTAATTCCATAAATATGTTAATATAAGAAACTCATAATATTTAATAGACAACAATTTTAGGAGTAATTTAATTATGAAACACAAGCCAATTAAAGCCTCCCTCCCACTCTTACAGCTCTCGATTAGTTAGCCATAAATAACCCTTTAAGCAACCCGAATATTTTAATATTAATTAACTGGCTGGCATGACTTTCTGTAAATTCTCAGGCTAAGTTCTCTATTAATCGCGGAATGGCAATGCATGGCAGCATGGCAGCTGGGGGCGTGGCGGCGGCCATGCGAAGTACATTTCTTATTCACTTGATCCCCTGAATTGCGCGCCAAAGTTAAAGTGCAGCTGTGGCAGTGGCAGTGGCAGTGGCAGTGGCAGTGGAAGTTGCTTCTGTTTCTCGTTCTGGCCCCGGCTCTCGGTGTTGCATGCCTCAATGCATTTCCACTTGCCGAGCAGCCAACCAAGAGCTCGAGGGGCACAGCCGCGAAAATGGAGTCGGGCGATGCCTTCAAGTACGAGAATTATTTTCGCTTTTCTTTATTTCCATGTTGCCATAATTGCGTCCCTGCAATTCTTTCATCAAAGTGCGCCTCATCAGCGAGAAAAATAAAAATAAAAATAAAAAAAGAAATACAACTCGCAAAAAATCCAACCAACCCATCCTCTATCTATCCCCGAGACTCGGCGCTTTTCGCGCGGTAATTAAAGCAAACTGCGAATTTTTTTCGGCGCTTTTCAGAGCTGTAATTAAAAATGGCAAAAGTTTTGTTTTTGTTTTCATCGCTTTTGTTGCATGCAACATGGGAAAAAACCGCGTCAAAAGCAACGGAAATGCAATGAAACGGACCCACCATTTTTCGCCTATTCCCCTTTTTCCAGCCTCTGCCTTGGTTTTTCCACTCTTCGCTCTGTTTTTGTGTGCATTTCAGTTTTGGTTTTTATTTTTCCTGGCATTGATATGGCAAAAGTTGCACTGGGATTGCCGTTGTTTCGGGGCCCTGGGTCTGGGGCCTGGGTCTGGGCAGTTATGACCGCAAAATCAGCTTAAAGTTGTACAGCTTGATGGAGCTGAAAAAGCCAGCGAACTGTGAGTTTTTATGTTTTGCGGAAGCTGGAGAAGCTAAGAGGGTTTTCCTGGAAATTACTGAAACTCTTTATAGAATATTTAAGTAATAAACTATTTTTAAGAGCTGGTTAATGATAAAATTATTAAGAAAATGAAATGAATGGACTTAAAATTAATTGTGAGGCAATTATACAATGATTATAATATTTCATTAAAAGGCTAAGGGTACAATAATACTCATCAAATTAATTTTTGATAAGTCAGCTCAATATTTTTATTTTAGCTTTTAAAACGCAATCAAATTCCTTGGACAATTAACCCTTCCATTATTTACATCCAATCAGTTTTTTCCTGACAGTTCCCACCTCTCAAAACGAAGAAACCGAACCGTCAATCAGGGATTGAAGAGGAAATCAAGCCAAGACCGCCAACTAACCATAAATACGCTTTGGCCGAAATACAAATTAAATTAAGCAACGAGACAAAAGGCAGACTTGCAGCAATTTACAGAAAAACTGCCAACAAATCAAATTGCCATAAAACCACTGGCCAGGAGACGCGACACACGAGGCGATCTGACAGTGCTGGCCAATTCCCGGGTTGACAATTGCGGTGGCGGTGGCAGTGGTGCTGGCTGCTGAGTAAATAATTTCGTCTTGGCCATAAAAAGGCTGTCAACGTGGGGAGTTGGAGAGGTTGAGACGCGGTGGGTTGTGAGGGGGTTAAGCGGGGTTTTTGCGGGGCTTTCGCGGGCAGGAACAGGGCAGTGGAGCAGGCCTGTCAATTGCCGGGAGATTGATGCCCCTGGATAATAGCGACGCGAACAATTTGCAGACGACAACACGCCGCGGACTGAGAAGACAAAGATGGAGCTTTTCGGCCTGACAAAAAAATAAAGAAGAGAAAAAAAGATAACTTTAGAGATCGAAGGTGGAAATACTCTTGAAGGATATATTTCCTTTATTTAATTAAAAGAATATGAGTATATTGTTTTAAAAGGAAAAAGTATAAATATTTAATGTGGCAAATCTTTAATGGCAAAGATAAAGAAATATATATAGAAATACCACCATTAAAAACCTATAAAACCCTCCGAAAGGGTATACAAAAATAACAGAGACAGATGGAGACTGCTGGAGAGAGACGCTGACACCGACAGAGACTTCTCTTTGAGCTGAAATCTCCAGCGGTGGTCCGCGGCGACAACTGAATGACAACTCTTTAGGCCGTCCGCGCTAACGGGATTTCTTGAGCAAGTTATTTGCCCAAAAATGGCCAGTGGCAGGCGAAGTGTTGACATGGCTGCGACGGGTGACATCGGCGCATGCGTGACACCCCCAAGAGATGGACGGTACACACAATCGGTTGTGCGGGACTCAGGAAGCTGCTGCCTCAAATGGAGACATGGACAATTGCCGGGCCAATATGGTAAACACCATACTCTGTCCCAGGCGATGGGGACAAATTCTCAACCAGCCGAGCAGCTCACCAAGCTTACCATCTCACCAGCTGTCCCAGCTCAATTAGCCATCAAGATCAACGCGAGTTGGGAATTGTTCTTGGCCAACAGCTGGATGGCTGGCTAGAGAGACGGGCCTAGACAAAGGCCGCATTGTTCGTCTCTCCGGCGGCAGGATGCAATAAAATGCAGGTGCATATCCCACATCCATCTCCATTGCCAGCTTTGGCTTTAACTTCATCTGAAGGTGCACTGGAAAGAAAAAGAAGCTTAGAGAAGAATATTTTGGGGTTAAACTGAGCCTTGTTATATTAATTTACTACTTTAACTCTGCAGCAAAAATAATATTAAGCTAATGATTCATTTTAAAAATCTACGTAGATACAAATGATAATATCTTCCTCTTTATTTCCACATAATTAATAACACATAAAGTAGTTAAAACTTAATGGGTTTAATATATTTTTATAGACGCGGTTGCTTTTTATTATTTAAAATTCTTTCAATATAAAATATACTGTATACTTTGCTGATTTTATCAGCAGGACTTGCAGTGCATGTCCTTTTTGAACTGCATCCGTGTATTCTCCACTCGTCGCGTTCTCAACATGTTGCCAAGTCATTAACTTGAGCCTGCTCCTGGCTTTTGTTGCATGTTTGTGATTACACACGGGGAGTGGGGGGCGGAAAGGATGTGTGGGGGGGGGAGGGAACTGTAACAAAGGCGGCCAGGACATGGACATGTCGTTGCTGCTGCTGCTACTGCGTTGCCGTTGTTGCGCCTTGAGCGTTTGGGCCATTTGAAAATTGCAGCAGGGTTGCAGCCAGCAAGCAGCAACCACTTCGAGCCAGGTTCTCCTCCTCTAGCCCCAACCCCTCTTTTGGCTACGCCATTGTCTCGGATGTGGATGGCTGTGTGTGTGTTTGTGTGTTTTGCTCATGTGCGAATTTTTTTATGGCCCGAAGAAAACAACCCCCAAGTGGCAGGCACACACATCGGTGTGCTGCTGCTGCTGCGTGTGGCAATGTCAACTGGGGCGTCTACAAGCTGCTAAGTGCACTTGCCCAGCATTTCTTTCTGCTTCTTGCCCCCTCCCAGGATCCTTACCCAAGTGTGTGTGTGTGTGTGTGTGCGTTTCTCTTAGCCATGAATACATAATGCCCTGCACTTGAGGCGGGCGGACTCTTTTCTTTGCTGCGCCTTCCTTTCGGCGTGTGTGACAAAGGCGAGAACGACTGGCTAATTCAGAAGCCAGAATTCAGATGGGGCTCCAAGGGTCCGTCAGATAAATGCATTCTCTCTAAATGTTGCAAAAAGGATATGCACCCCTGGCTCTCGCTCCCCCTTTTTTTTTTTGCCAGGATCTTTGTGCTGCCAGTCGGCCGGAAAGTAATTAAAATCTGCGCTTAAGTGCAGCTCTTCAAAATGCTGCAACAACAAAAAAAGGAAACAGAACGGAAAGAAATAGAAAAAAAAGGATTTTAAAAGCGTGACTGAGAAGTCCTTAAATCTGAAAGAAATAGTAAATTAATTTTTATAAATTCAAGGCGACCTCTAGTGAGGGTCGTGGGTAAACCTAAGAAGGAAAATCTGAACAAATAGAGAGTGAAAATAAGTCCTTGAGTTAATTTGAATATCCTTAGACGAGACACTAGCGCCCTCTGCAGGCAGGCAAAACTGTTCCCATCTCGGCTTATTTAGCGCGGACACATTCGATGTGGGAACAGCTCAGAGGGAGGAGAAAAACATGGAATATCACGACAGCTATAAAGGGGTTGAAAACATAGCAGAGGAGTGGAACATCGCAGGGGCATAAACATCGCAGGCAGAGACACTCAAACTCAAACTTACCCTGAGACTCAAAAATTTCCCCTTAAAAGGAGCTCAACTCAAAAGGCATTTTGAGGGGAGGAAAATTAACGAGCTCAGCGTGACGAGTGACTCGAAGTTGAGTTGAGTTGGAAGGAGTCCCTTACATAGGCAGTACTTCTATGTACTCACTCGCACCATTTCGAGCAGCTGTGCTAATTAATCGGAACTGTGTAGTAATTGAACAGAAATAATGGGAAATGTATTTATAGTTGGAGGATGATAGTTGGAGTATGACCATGATGTGATTTTATTAGTAGTTTATGGAATTTATTAATATTCTTACTCAAACTAAAACATTTTGGTTTAAGTTGTATTGATTTAGAAGAAAATTCAATTATAAAGTCTAAAATTATTTAGAATTCAATAGTTCTTAGTTGAAACTTTGTCAAATTTATTATTAATGCCTAAAAATACTAAATAAAATTGAAATAGGGACTAGAGATTTCTTAAGAATATATTATTTAATTTAAATTTAACCATTGAAGCATAGTAAACTCCTTCGATATTATTAAATATCATTGAGTTTGATAAGTTTACAATAAAGATTATAAATAATTTATTTTAAGTAAATTTATGTTCTTTATAATATTTTCTAAAATTTCAAAGACACGAATTTCTTCCATTTCCCCAATTTATATATATATTTTCCCTATTTTATTTTTAATCTCTGCGAACTTTCTAACGCGACAACCATATACTTCCTCCTAATATTCCCCTTCATTCATATTATATCCAGAAATTAACTAAAAGTTAGCAGAGGGCCAACGGCGAAGAATGCCCAGTGTTTTCAATATGTTGCAAACATTCTCGGCATTTTTCCAAACTTTTTCTTGCCACACGCAGCTGCCGGGATAAAGTTTCGTTTGCCGAGCGAGAAAACGAGAAAAGGAAAAAATCCTGCAGGAGATTCTCCATCATCATCAGCTGAAAACATCATTGTTCGTTCGCTTCGGGCACAAGTTCAATTCTCAAATGCAAACTGCAAATGAGCAAAAAATTGTCAGACCAGAGGGGGAGGAGCAGAGTGGGGAAAACTGTGAAAATTGAAATGAAAATTACCCATTGTGGCATCGGCAGCATTTCAATTTGAGCTGCCATTTTTCACGTGCCCGGAGAAGGCTTCCTTCTAGCCTCCCTGCTCCACAATCCCTCTAATGGTCCATGGATGGTTGAGTTTTCCCCGTTTGCCCCCCTCAGAGCCCCACGCCTTTGGTAATCTTGGCAAATGCCTGGGAGCCTTGCATTTTATTCATGGCCTTGGTCCACGTCCGACTTTATTAGTTATTTTCCGCTCAATTTGTGCTCCTGGGGAGGCAGGATAACAAGAAAAATTATTTTCATTTCATTCAACACATTCATTATGTCCCAGAGAGGTAGTCCTTGTCCACTACAGACAACTACACCTTTCGATGCCTTTTGTTACAGGATTTTGCGTCAGGGAAAAAATTCGATCGCTTTTCTATTGAATTGGAGGTGATTAAGCGTGATTATACTCAACTTTTTGTGAATTTGTTCATTAGTAAAATGAATATATAAAAATATAAAGGGTTGCTGTAGCTCATTAATTAATATTATAATAATATAGGAATTTATTAAGTAATAAAAATAGATAAAATAGAGATAGACCCCATAATAAACATTTTTTTGTAATTACTTCATTTAATTTAGAGAAGGCAATATATTTTTAAATGTTATATTAAATTTAACTACAAATTTCCCAATATTATTGAGTTATTTGTCTGACTGTTTCGTGCAATTTATTCAGGTGCCAAGCCGGAGACATCTTTTGTTGCAATTCACGTTGATTAGCGGCCGGTGAAGGTCGTTTTTTGACCTTTCCAGCCTTTCGCTAGCTCCTTTCCTCCTTTCTTCTACTTGAGAACCTTTTCAGCTGACTTCAGAAGAGTGAGAAAAGTTCACAGCTAATTACATTGGTTAGTTAAAAGTTTAGGCACAATTATCAACACTTTACAAGGCGCGACATGATGGGGCACAAAAAAACTTGCCAGACACGCCCACACGCACCCGATATATAAGCCCGAAGTCGAGGACTGACCACAAACAGTTCTTGTTTGAAATTTCCTGGAAAAGTTCCCTATAAAATATATAAAAAATGGCGAGGGAAGAGGAGACTTCAGCTAGGTCCTTTGAGGAGTTGATGCGGGTGCCGGTGCAGTTTTACCGGAGCATCGGCGAGGATATCTACGCACATCGCTCCAAGAATCCCATGAGATCGCTTCTGCTGAAGATTTACCTTTATGCGGGATTTATCAACTTCAACTTACTGGTGATTGGGGAACTGGTGTTCTTCTACAAATCGATCCAGGACTTTGAGACCATTCGCCTGGCCATTGCCGTGGCCCCGTGCATTGGCTTCTCCCTGGTGTCCGACTTCAAGCAATTCGCCATGGCTTACCGCAAGCAGCTCCTGATTCAGCTCCTGGACGAGCTCGAGGACATGCATCCCAAGAGCATCGAGAAGCAGAAGGAATACAAGATGTCGGACTTTGAGAGGACCATGAAGCGAGTGATCAACATCTTTACTTTCCTGTGTTTGGCCTATACGACGACCTTTTCCTTTTATCCGGCTATCAAGGCTTCGGTGAAATTTAATTTCCTCGGCTACGAGACCTTTGATCGGAACTTTGGCTTCCTGATTTGGTTTCCCTTTGACGCCACGAGCAGCAACTTGGTCTACTGGATCGTTTATTGGGACATTGCCCATGGCGCTTACCTGGCGGGGATCGCCTTTCTCTGCGCGGATCTCCTGCTTGTGGTGGTTATCACCCAGATCTGCATGCACTTTAACTACATATCCATAAGGCTGGAGAATCATCCTTGCAATCCCGGAGAGGATAAGGAGAACATAGAGTTTCTTGTGTGGATCATTAGATATCACGACAAGTGCTTGACGTTAGTTCTATAATTGTGAATATATTTTATGTATTTATTACAATTTGTTCCTTTTCTTGACAGCCTCTGTGAGCACGTCAACAGCCTGTACAGCTTCTCTTTGCTCCTCAATTTCCTAATGGCCTCCATGCAGATTTGTTTCATCGCCTTTCAGGTCACCGAGTCCACCGTGGAGGTCATCATTATCTACTGCATATTCCTGATGACCTCCATGGTTCAGGTTTTCTTGGTTTGCTACTATGGAGACTCCTTGATCGCAGCGGTAGGCTTAATATGAAATATTTTTGATTATTTATAATGGAAAATAAATATTTCCAGAGTCTAAGAGTGGGCGATGCGGCCTACAATCAGAAGTGGTTTCAGTGCAGTAAAATCTATTGCCACATGCTTAAGCTTTTAATAATGAGAAGCCAGAAGCCAGCTTCGATAAGACCACCGACTTTTCCGCCCATATCCTTGGTTACCTACATGAAGGTAATATTTAAAATATGGAGAATATTAAGGATAACATAATAGTCAAAAAATTTTTAGGTTATCAGCATGTCCTATCAGTTCTTTGCCTTGTTGAGGACCACCTACAGTGATGGCTAATTAATTAATAAAAGCCTTTCTCTCCTTGTTACGCATAAAAACCACTTACTCGAAGTAGACTTGCTCAGAGGGAGTATAATTTCACACGCTTTTGCCTAAAATTTTTATTAAAATCTTACTTTCTTAAGTCACAGCCACCTACAAGGTAAATGGATTAATTCAATATCTCCTCTCATCTTCTCACTTTTCTCATAATTCCTTCCTTCAAATCGATTTTCTAATAGGAACTTTTAACAACTCTTGAAAAATCCAGCTTCCCCCTGGGCTGCTAGCATTCCAATCAGAGGCATTCGAACTTAATGACGCCCTCGACACGCTTGATAATATTTAATTAAAAATCGCATTTAAAATTAATAAGCTTAAATGGAGACCAATAGCGCCTGGCCGAGCACAAAAATCCTGCCAGAGCTGAGGGCAGAAAACAAAATGTGCGCGCGGCACACGAGGCAAACAAAATAATATTTTTTTCAAAAGGAATATTACAGCGCAGCGGAGTCCACTCACGAAAAAAAAGCGGCAAGAACGAGAACGAGAGCTGCCAAAATCCCCCCAAACTCCCCAGCCCACGCCCATGTCCTTTGAAGCACTCCCCCCGCTCTGACCTGGTAATAAAAGGAACAACATAAAACGCAATCACAATCATCGACAATAATCTGGGCAGCAGGAACCAACAAAAAAATGCTTATTATAAAATTTCACAGTTTTTCAATGAGCAAAAAACTGAGGCGGCAGTGTGGGTGTGTTGAAAAATGAAAATACAAGGCATGGGAGTGCGGGGGTGGAATGGCAATGGCTTTTCAAAATCATAATGGCAGCTAGTAACAAGAGTTTTGTGTGCAAATAGGCGGCTGGGGCGGAGGGTAGAAAAATTTGTTTTGCCATGGCGGCCAACCGATCAGAGTCGGAGCTGGCAAATACCACGTCAGCAGGAGATGGCCCCCATTTACCATTCCGCTGGTCCTCTCATTTACAGCACACTCCTCGGCTTAAACACAGAAAGAAAATATTTTGCAGAAAAATAAGTATAAGCTAGCTTATATTTGGGACGATTATATACTTACTTAAAATTGATTAATGGCAAAGTTTAGTATAGCTTATTCCGCTGAAAGAAGTTTGTAACCAAACAAGTCAACAAATTTATAGAAAATGTTCCATAAATAATATATAAAGCTTTAAGACGCTTGCTAACAATATTTTTCATTTAATAAACATCAATTCAAAATATTTCAGGTCACTATAATAGATAATTAAAATTGTAACGAATAATTAGAATATTATTTCTATAATTTGTATTTGTTTAAAAACATTTTGTACTTGAGGCAGTAACAACAAATAAATTCCTAAGCTATTTCAAGGGTTTATCAGAATATATTTATACATTTTTAAGAAAAATCACCCAAAACTTAATTCGTTTTTCCGTTTTATAAGACTTAATCGAAACCTTCTTGGTCCAAGCTGAAAACGTCTATCTTAAAAGCTGTTAATTATTACAAAAAATCAGATAATCAAGCAAAAGAAAATATTAAATTTTACGTTTAATTGAGCATAGTTTTTGGAACTATGAAGGTCGTTTTAAATTATTTAATCACTTTAATTTTAACCACTTAAAATATTAAAGAGATGGGTTTTCAAAGAGCTATCCTCCTGAATGTTAGCTTTTATATGTTTAAAGGTTGATTTAAATGGTTAAAACTGAGTATAAATATTTTTTAAAAAATATTTTAATATATTCTTTACCAGTTCTTTTCATTGTTAATTTAAAATATTGTTATTTTTAATATTATTTTTCTCTTTGTGTGCAACTCCGATGTGCACGTCACGCGCGACCACTTAAAAAACCTTGGGCACCCGGCCCCCAACCTGTCAACCTCCCAGCCACCCACTCGGCCTCACCTCCCCATTACTCCCACTCCCTCCCCCTGTTTTTTCCACCTCCTTCCCCGCCAGGCTCATTGCATTTTCCCTTAACAGGCCGTTAGTCGTTATTATTTTGGTCCATTGACGCTGCGGGCCATTGCTATATAGCCATGGCGTAGTGTGTACACAAGCCGAAGAAGTGAGTGCTGTATATAATGGCTCCTGACTGCAGGGGAGGGGGAGTGACGATGGCAGGACTCTACTTATGTACCACCCCCAGGATATGAACTCGAACTCGGACCATCCACCGATCCACCCTCGGTGACGTTGATGTCCCGTATTGGAATCGCGTTCGTTTCGCTTTGGTCCTGGCCGTGGTCGTGGTCGTGGTCCTTGTCCTCATCATCATCATCATCATCATCAGCAACAGCAGCAGCAGCAGGACTCGCAGGACTTGCGGAGTGAGTTGGAAGCAGGCACCACCAGGAGGGCAATTTTTATAATTTTAGTCTCGTTTGCTTTGAATTTATTTTGTATTTTTCTTTTTTTTCTGTCCCCAACTCCTGCTGCCGCTTCTTGGCGAACTTCCCTTGGCTTGACTTGACTCCTCCCCTTGTTGCAGGACTTGCTCCTGGCGGGTGGATGCTTTTTTCTCGTCCTTTGGCTTGTTTCTTTTCTAACATTTCTTGTCAGCCAGCAGCGGAGACAGACAGAGACAGGCCGATAAGGAGCAAGAGCGACGGCGAGCGAGAGAGCCCCTCACAGATTTACTTATGGCCTTTGTATTGGTTTCAGTTGACGGCTTTTCCCTACCATTTTCCACCTTCTCCTCCTCTCGTCAGCCACTGCAAAATGGCGTTGACTGTATTGATTTTTGATTTATTGCCGATTCATCTTGTTTGTGCCCAGATTGCGGGCTCACTGTACAGGGCCAACAAGGCGGCTAATACCGGGCTAATGCCAGGCTTATGATTAGTCAAAGGAGGAGTGACTGTAGGCAGGGCTTGCTAGGATACTTAAAATTGTAATTTTTATAATTTAATTAGAAGGTTTTTTCAAGGAAAATGTATAGCTAATGTGCCAATTTGTTTTATAAATAAATTTAATAATAAATGCTTATAAAAGTGCCTTAAATCATGAGGTAATATCACCTGAAAATATATATAAACTTACCTAAAATTTGAATGTCATTCGAAAGTGATTGCTTCTATGTTTTTAAATTTTATAGCTATAAATATTCAACTTAAATCCAAGTCCTAAGACCTCCATTAGGCACTTCTCTTCAGCTATTCCTTGGAATTAATTAAGCAAATAATCTAGTCAGTATTCCCTGTGTATCCTTGCCTCTCTTTGTATCTCTGCCCCGTGCACATCATCAGCTTTTATCGAATATTCCCTGTCCCCATTAAGGCATCCACTCCATTTGCTGCTCATATTTCCTGCAGCATTTTTCCTTTCGTCCAGGCAAACATTTCGTTTCGCCATTTTCAGGACCCCTCAGAAGGGAAAAAAATAAAAGTAGCCGGACACACAAACTACGCAAATACGTGAAGAAATCTTTTTATTTTGTCCTGGCATTCACGCTCATCAGCTTTTAATTTTATGCTCTTCCCGGGATTTCTCCGAAGAGCCCTCAGTCCCGGGCTGAGTCTCAGCTTAGGTCTCAGTCTCGTGGCAACCGGCGCTAATGAGATCCGAGCGAGGAGGAGACCAGGCAACTTTCCATTACGTCGACTTTTTCCAGCTTTTCCTCACCCGTCCACCGTTTTTCCCGCTTTTCCTGCGCTTTGCACCCGCACCGCCTCTTGTTGTGTGTTTCATTTTGAACCTTTGTGCGCGATGGCTCTCCAGTTCTGCCGCCCCGCTTCAACTTTCCTCCTCGGGGGACAGCAAATGTCCTTTTGGCTTGTTAAGAAAATGTCGCCCTCTAATGCAAGGCGGCGGAGTGGGGCTAGTTGTCCTTGTTGTTTTTCCTCCGTCGCGCTCTTAAATTAGAAAAATGTAAATTTATTTTAATTAAGATAAATAAGTAACAAAATGTTTTATGGAAATTACGTTAACAACGCGTAGACAAGCGGGTGACGGGCGGCCATTACTGGACAGGCTGGACCGGAAGGAGGGGGTCCTGGGTCCTGGGTCCTGAGAGTGGGGGACCGCAGGACAACTGCTTTAGCATGCAAATACACATAATCAGCAGAGCGGCAGGCAGCGAACTGCAAAAACAACAGGCGCTTGTTAGAGGTCCTGGCCATCGACCACCTCCTGGACTTTTTCTGTATGCCACTCCGCCCCCCACTCTCGAAATGGAATTATTTTTCCCATTTGTATATTCTGCCATTTTTTTATGGCTTTGTTAAAAAGTTTTGCCGTTCGTCGTTCGCCTCTCACAGTTTTTTGTTCACATTTCTCCTCGGCTCTTTTATTTATTAACATCGATCGACGAGTGATTCGCGTTTATTTGCATTGATTACCCGTGTACACACACTTTTGACCGCCACTGTTATCGACACTCGTCTGCCGGCAGGTCGATGCTGAAACTTTTAATTGAGTGCCCCAAACCAAGGGCTCAACAATTAATAAAATATTTCCCCGTTGTTCTTGTTCAAATTAATCAGAGTATTAACAAAGCAAAAAATATATAAATGTTTCTGCAAAAGTTTGAACAAGGATCAGCAAAAAAAAATAAAATGTACATTTGAAGGCGAGTTAATTGTGGATTGTTATTTGTTTAATTCATTTAAAGGGACTCTCAGAAATTGCGTTTAAACTATAAAATTCCAGGAAAACTAAGAGACAGACTTGGGTGTTCAGAAATTAAATCAAATAACTAGCAAAATGCATAAAAATCATATATTCAGGATATATTTCTTAAGGAGTAAGTCTTAGTCTAATTACCTTCGTAAAACTGCCTGTTTCAGACTTTCAAATAAGGCTTTTCTCATTATATTTTAGAGTTTACCATTTTCCACCTACGATTCCCCCCATAATTAATTTCCGGATTCACTTCTCGTCTCCCCATTACTTACCACCAAGTACGTTCTAATTTCTTAGGGCTTCGAGCTCGTTTAGGAAATAACTACTTGCGAAAAATTCAGCGACATCCACTTGTGGACACCACCCTCTCGTCTTATTCCTATTTATGCTGCTTAGCCTGCAGCATACTTTTCGAGCTTAATGGTTTAAATATTTACTCGTAATTAAAATTCAGCTTTATGCACATCACATCAAGTGCATAATCACAGACCAAACCAGACCGGGCAAGGCCATTGAGACAATTTTTTGCATTTCGAGAGAGAGAGAGCGAGGAGCGAAGAGAGCTGCCAACGCCCAACGCGGCTGACACAGCAGGAGCAGCAGCAGAAGATGCCCAAGGAGCAGGAGCAGGGCCAGCAGTATGCTGGATGGAGAAAGGAGGAGGACCAGGACCTGGAGCAGGAGCCGAAGCCAAAGCTGACATTAGCCGGGGAAGGCGGAGTAAGCAACTGAAGATTATGTCGCCCCCAAAGTAAATGAAACTTATGCACAAATTACACAAGTCAGTTGACTGGCATCTACACAGGTGCACTGTAAGAAATATATTTAAGAAAAAAATTTATAAAAATATTTAAATTGAGATAAATTCTCTAAGAAGAAAGGGAAAGGAAGGGTTAAGTTCAAAAAAGATTCTATGATTCTTAAAGGCATTTGTTGCTGACTTTCTTTTATTTTTTATATACTCAAGAAACCTTTTCACATCTTAAGTAAAAGCCAATTTCATCTGTTGTTTCATAATATATTTATTAAAAAATGTATTAATATTATTTTCCCCCAAGTGCACATCGCCTCTGCGGCCTGACTATCCACTCCAGGCGACGCGGCGTCATCGCTGGTCTCCGCTCATAATTAAAACCAGCGCTGAATGAAATCGCATAAAATGAATTAAACATTTTAAGGCTATTTAGGGGCGTAGGTAGGTGTAAGTGAGGGGGGGCCCGAGCAGGGGTATTGCTCCTGGGACAATTGCAGCGTTAAATGAAATATTAATGGCATGGATGTCGGCAAGGAGCGGCTCTAATAAAGCGATGCTCCCAGGACACAAAAAGGGGTGTTGCGAAATCGAGAGTAGGGGAGACTTTTAATGATATATTTTTTCTCTGCAACTTCTACCGCTGTTGTTGTGCACACACACAGAGGCTGTTTCAAGTGCATCATTATTTGTTGCAAAAAGGAAAAAGAGGGGGCCGGGTCCGGGCCCGGGTCCGGGGCCAGGACCATGACGCAGGCTGTGCAAATTCAATGCACTGCATTTTTAATCCCAACGCAAGGTTTTTCTCTTCTTTTCAATGCCTCGACTCAAGTGCATGCCACACCCCCTGTAACCGCCACCGCCATCGCCCCTTTTTCTGTCCCGCACTTCATATGCAAACATTTATGATGACGTTGAAAAACGGGGGCGGCAGGGGCGTGGCTCTGGCACAAAGGTAGCTTTTGTTTCCACAGTGCACTATGGACCGCATGCATGTGTGTTTGTGTCGAGTGCAGGCCGCATAATGGGATGTCTGATGAAGCTCTTAGTCGGCATAATTACTTTTTTTTTTACATTTTTCCCCGCATTCCTTGGAGTCAGCAAAGCATAGGTACATCGGGGGTGTCCTGCAAAGTGGATCCTGAAGCGATGAGGATGGGGCATTCAATCGGTGCCGGGGCTTAGTAAGAAGGACTAGGTCAAAAGTGGCAATAAATAAATGCTGAAATTCGGTTTATATTTAAATGGATTCAATATAATTATTAAGAAAAATTCCCTTCTAACTTTTTATGCAGGAAAGTATGCATAAATTTGTATAACTTGGCAGCATTCTTTAGGAATATCCCTGATGAGCAACCTTAGGCAATCGATTTAAATTCAGAGCCTAGGATGTGAGTAAACAGCGGGAGGTAAGCGACCACTTGAGTGCCAATTAAAAAATGTGTAAATAATTTCTACAACAATTACGCCAGCCAGACAAAAGACCTCCTTCGAATATGAATTAAAAGGGGAATGAATATTCGCCAGGAAGAGGGGAACCTGTAGCCAGGAGCTCTCCGAAGGAAGCTTCGAATTTATGGCAACTGCATTAGCATAGGCAGGGTTAAGGCAACGCTTGTCGAGTGCCTAAGAAGCCTGAAAAGAAGGTCCTTTTTTTCGCTCACCGACAAATCATAAACATAAATCGTGGGAAACGACGACGACGGCGACGGCAATATTCAAATTAGATGGAATGTCACTTCGCAGGACCCCAGTCCGGGCCGAAGGATAATGCGGCATTAGAAACTAAGGCAACAGTTTTGTCAACGCCGCTCGGGTGAAAGGGTGAAAGGATGAATGCCGCGTAATGAATGGCAGATCGGTTGGTATTCCGATTTTTGTGATTGTGTTCTCACAATGTGTGGCGATCATCTCTATTTTATGTTTGCTGCTTCCGTGTTTCGGATGCCGATTGTGAAGGATGCTGCTGCCCTACTTCCCCTATTTCCACCGATTTTAATTGAATTCCTACCTGAATCCACCCGAAACTTGTCCAGCTGCCGGCCCCGTAAAAGGGTTTTAATTTATTCGTTCTGCTGGGATATTCATATGCGAAATGGCTCAAATATTTTCATAAAAAATACCACAATATTTCGTCAAGGAGATCCGGTCTAACCGGTTTTTGTATACATATATCCCTGTTTTCTAAATGAATTTAATTTAATTTAATGTTACTTTTTGAAGGATTAATGTATATGAATTAGCCATATTCTTAGCTTTTTCTTTGAATTCTTATGCTCCTGGTTTTTGATTTGTAATAAATAAATTATTAATATTAAAGTTAACTTGTCATGTTAAGTTTTTATTTATATTTTGAAGTTTTTTACAAATATCTTCTATACATGTATTACAAAATGGTGATTTATATGTTCGAAAACAAGTTTTTTTTAAACAAAATATATGTTCAGCATCTTAGCTTAATCAAAATATTAAAGTATTAAAAATATATGTAACGTTGTATCCCAAAAACATATAAATCAACATTACCCTGCTTTAAAATTACTTTTAAAATATTTATTTCCACATATTTTTAATTGATGTTTTAAATATCTGCAGTTTCAAAGTGTCCATAATAATATTAATCCCATTATCCCTCCAATATTTTCCCTAAAAAATTCATTATTCTCTGAAAACTTTTCCCATCTCAAACCAAAATCTAGCCAGCAGCTGACCTGGGTGAAATTCTCCATTTTTGTGGCAACTTAATTTACGCTGAAATCCATTTGACTTTATCTGACATTCCAATCAAGTCGTCTAAAAATTTGTAAAAAAAAAAAATTATAATAGAACGTAAAAAAACGAGAAACTTGCCAGCAGTCACGTCGGACAACTTTTGCTACAAATTTTTTTCCAGGATCCGTTTATTCACATTTTTATCCCCAGATTTTTTTCGATGATTTTTTTCTTCTGTTCTTCGTCGAGGCGTTGATGAGGAGGGAACTCCCCCTGAGCCGGGCCCGATGATGATCGTGGGGTGGCACTCGGCTAATGGGAACTGGTCCACCCCTCGCCTTTTCTCGTACTGAAATAATTCAATTGTTCGTGCCGCACAGAAAGCGACGCGGAAAAATTAAAATAGTGTGGCAGAGTGAACGGAACGCAACACCAAACAAAAAAAAATAACAAAAAACCAAAAAAAAACAAGAGAAAATGCCGAAAAAAAAGCAGAACAAAATCTCCCTGACAACAATATTGCTGCGTACTTACGGTCTATATAGGTGAATATATATACCTCGTGGCAGAGGTTTCCTTCCCCTGCCCCGACTCTGCCTTACGCACATAATTTCCGGTGAGTTTTTATTAAAATTTGTTTCCAGATTTTTTTCTCCTCTTTGGAATCACATGCTGACATATTCTCTTTCAACAATAAAGGACGCAGAAGCACAGGAAAAAAAAACAAAAAATTTGTAATTTTATAGGCAAACTGTAACAATTTTTTTTGCGTCCTTATGGGATGCTGCTGTTCACTGGAAATGAAATGAAATTAAAATAAAAAAGCGCTCACTTTATGCTCTATAAATTTTAATGTAAATGGATTTTCCTCTGTTGTTGTCGTGTTTGATTCGCTCACGCTTGTTAGCTTAAAAGCGCATTGCCACTGACAAGCTGTCGGCTCCATTTAGTGTTATAAATTTTGACTCAAAGCAGCGGCAAAAAATCGGGTTTTAATTCAAGGATTCGTTGAGTGCAAAGTCCAAATCGGGCGGAGCGAATTTGCAGTGATTAGGGGTCTGAATTGAGTAGAAAAATACGTGACTCAGAGGATGCAGTTGTTTAGTATAACAATTATTTAAGCTAGGGAATATTTATCTGGTCTTGAATATAAAAGTTAAAAATACATATTCTCTAACATATTTATATACTTAATACTAAAAAATTTAAAAAATATTCCTAAGCTATTTACTACTTCATGTATTTTTTTAAATTTATTTTATTACTGGTACATAAACCAAATAATAATAAATACCAATGTCAGACCATATTTACCTTATTTTTCTTAAGTTAACATCTCATCTCTTCATCATTCATCTCTCCCCCTATTCCCTTGATTAATAGACCCCGAAAAACCATTAACTAACCACCAATTATAGAGAAATTTTCCACAAGATTTCCTCCGCTAGGACAACTTCATTAGAATCCATCAAAACTTTCCACTAACTTAAAACCACATTAATCTGCCAGGCAACTGTGTGAGAACATCAATCAAGTGGAGTCGGGAAAGAACAGAAAAAACTGGGGCAAAAAATAGCATCAGGAAGAATTAAGCCATATCTATTTCCCTCCCTTTTCATAGATTTCCATGTTCTTTTTTTCGTTTTGCAAATTTATTGACAAACAAATGGGATTTTGACGGAACCGCCTGGAAGTCAATAAAGCAGAGTCACGAAATTGTCAGTTTCAAGTGCTTGAGCAAATTTCACAATAAACAAAAGTGGACGAGACAAAAAAAGTGTAAGCCTATTATCCTTTTCTCCTGGCAGAATCCTGGTAAAAAAACGTCAGGGGTTGCACCCCTGCTGTAGCTCACCCCTCGCTCAAAAGTCAGGGTTGAGGGTTCGAGGTTCGTGCTCCGATTGATCACTTAGCCGCTGTTGTTGCCACCATATACTTTCGGCTTTCTGTTGTTGTTCACTGATCGATTGTGCGGTTGTCATTGATTGGAATATCGATTGTTGATACTCTCATTAGGAGGGAAAGCCGACGACAGAGAGGGGTTGGACCCTAGGGCCAAGCCCTGCGGCCTCCTCAATTTGCTGCTCATAATTGCATTGTCTGTGTGGCAGCCAAGTAATTATTTTAATACTTTAATTTGCCACCTGAGTTCATTGGCGCCTCCCCAGGCGCTTTTCTCTCTCTCTGCCTTGCGACTGACCCCTTTGTGTGACCCCGCCTCCCCAGGGGCGGATGCCAAATGAAAATGCCGCAGACGCAGCCAAACCAACCAGAAGAAGTTCGTTTTCAGCCAAAAAGCTCAGCGGGGAAAAGCCGGCAAAAATAGAAATAAATGTACAGTCACCAAAGAGTCAGAGGGACTCTACACCTTGGAAAAAATCCCCTTAAAAATGGGAGAGTATTTAAGAAATAAATTAAATATAATAAATATTATATTTATAATATTACTTTATTTTTTCCAAGAGGTAAACTCCTACCAGTACTGGTATAGGGTTTTTTATGAATAGAAATACACTTTTTGGAGATAACAATTCAAACAACATTCTACATTTTAGGATGATATTAAATAATTTATTATTTAAAAAATATATATACAAATATTCTTCATACTTAAAAGAAAATAGATTTTATAAGATTTACATAACTAATAAGCTTGGAATGACACTTTGTAGGCTTAATAACGGTAAAAACTACATTTTTTAACCATTACAAATGCAGTTTTATCATTTTTTTTTGTTTTTTCAGAATAACTTTATTTTTCGGCGCATTTATCACCAACAATACTTTTGTGGCCAAAAGTCGCCACCGTCGCCATCAATTCCAACTTGTAGCTCATCCGCGAGTCCTTGTGGCTGGACTTCCTTTCAGGGATTTCATTAAAAAAATGCCTCAGCTTTTCCATTTGCCATTGCCACATTTGCAAACCGCAGAAAGACAGGGAAAAGCGAAAAGACGGTGATAAGGAGGAGTCGGAGGAGTTAAATGAAAATGCCTTAAAGCTGAATGTTGAATGCCATTCGGCTTTGGTTCTGGCTCACTAATATTTCTCTATTAAGCCGCATTTTTGAGGGCATTTCGGGCCGACGCCTTGCCCTGCCCAGAATATTTTCCGGTTAATAAAATTATTTGCACACCGAGGCCGCTGTGACCCCAACTCCAGAATTCTCCGGCCCTCGCCGCTGGCCAATTCAGTCTGGTTAGAAAACTATTATTTTTCACACAAAGTACAATATAAACTCGCCGCGGGTATCCTTATTAAATTCGTAGCTTTTCTTTTCTAGGGGGCGGGGTAAGGAGAAGGAAGATGAAAAACTGGAAAGCTGGTAGGGATCCTCGCCACGCTCTTGTAATTCCTTCAAGGGAAATCTTTTCAATTACAATTCGTGCAGATGGCTGCGTTTCCTTGGCGTTTCTCTTTCTACATTTTACTCTGGTTTCCCTTTGGCTCGCCCTAGCCTTTTCCTATGCATTTTCTCCCTCTAATTTTCCTCCATTTTCCCCGGTTATTTTTCGTGGCTGCTGCCGCTGCCGCTGATGCTGCTGCCAGGCGTAAAAAGCAAACCAGCGGCAGACAGTGGCAATTTCTTTTCATTTCGCGTGTCTCCTGTTGACAAACTGCTGTGTCCCTGCCTCTGGGAAATCCTCGAGTGGCGCTGCGACATTATAAGGATGCTTACAGCCCCAGAGATCCCGCCTGCTCACCCGCTCACCTGCTCACACCACTTCAAAAGGTGAGCGGAGGCCGCCTTGCAGTTAATTAGTGTGTGGTGCGCACTCTAATTGCATGTGACAGATGCTGATGCCGCCAGCTCCTCCGGTGCACTTGCTGTATCTGCTCTGGATGAAAGCCTTCGCCCGGGCTGGAGAAAAATCTAAGAGGAAAGATGCTGATGCAGGTGGAGCTGCAGGTGCAGGGGAGCACTCTTTACGACTTCATAAACCAAGGCGATCTCCCTGATGGCCATAATTCGATTGCAAATTGCCAGCAGTGTTAGCCACTTGGCTAGTTTCTAGATTTAAATCAAAATTAAAGAGGTTTTTAGGGTTAAGATAAAGCCTTTAATCCTTTAAAAATATTTATGATTAAGTAGTGGGAATATCTTCATAGAAGATTTTACATAGAAAGAGTGGAAAATATTAAAATTACCTTAATTCTGACGCACAAAAAAAATATTTTAAGTGATTTATTTACTAATGAAAGTAAAAAATGTCTTTAGATTAATACAAGGGCAATACGAATTTTTATTATTGTTATAAATGTATAAACTATTTAAAGAGATGTTTTTCAAGAATATCCCGAATTTAGCTACTTTTTCTTAGCCTAAATGTTAACACACCGCTAGCAAGTGTTGTTTAGCAAACGAGACCGGTGGTCATTGGTCGATGTAGTGTGGTGGTCCTCGCCATCCAGAGTGGTTTGGGCGGTGCTAGGTGGACGTTAGTTATGCCCGTGGCTACAAATTGGAAAACCATTTTAGCGCTAATGAAGATCCCACCCA
The DNA here is from genome assembly GCA_008042615.1 of Drosophila auraria. Classification (NCBI taxonomy): domain Eukaryota; kingdom Metazoa; phylum Arthropoda; class Insecta; order Diptera; family Drosophilidae; genus Drosophila; species Drosophila auraria. The sequence goes on along the minus strand of VNJW01015734.1, from coordinate 3,434 downwards.
TTGCTTGTAGCGCCATCGCAAATAAATAAAACTTTTATGGCCAGGCCAAAAGGCAAAGGATTGCAAATCAGGGCGGTTGCAAAGATGTGTGGTCCTTGGTCAAGTGAGGAAGCCGACGAAATACCCTGCTGACAAGTATTTAATAACCCTAAAAAGGGATTTATTACAGGCTAACTAATTTTAATTTAAAGATGTTTGGTAATTGTTATATTATTATTATAAAAAATTAAAAAAAAGAGTGTTACATCTAGTCCATAATAATTCCTTATAATTGTACTTTTCAGACAACCTTTCAAAATATCTGTTTAATTATTTAAAAGGGAAATCGATTTGGTGATTTACATCTTTTTAAAAAAATCTCAGAATATTAAATTACCAATTTAACCTCTAAAGATGTATTTATATTTCGCGTTTTATGATTCAACCCCATTAAAATGTTATAAATATTTATTAAATATTATTGTTTAGCTTTTTCCTAAACCAAAACTCCCTCAGCGATAGTTTGCCCTTCCGCTGGGCTATAAAAATGAGTTTATCGTTGACACTGATTGAGCAGATTCCCTAATGGAAGCGGTGCCACCGCCTTGAATCCACTTTTCTGATCTCGAGCCCCTTCCAATTGGAGTGGTAACGCCCTCGGTTTGCGCTTATCGATTGCTGGGGATACGCCTCCTTTTTATTAGTTTTTTGTCTCTTTTTTTTTCGTCATGATTTGTGCATTCATTAACATTTTCCGAACATTCGAATGGCTGAATGCGAGCTGAGTTTGCGTTTGTCGATTTTGTCATGTTTGCTGACAAATTACAGCTGAATTTTATTTACACGCCGAACCGCAGAGCTCGGACATAATCCGCTTAAAAGCATTGGAGAGCCTTTGCCATAAATTCCAGTGCATTGTTCCATGTCACTAAATCATATCAACAGCGACAATTTATGCCAGCCCACACGGCTTCGGATACAGATACAGATGCAGATTCAGGTTCAGACTCCGATCGCTTGGGTGGACCAATTAAAATGCAAGAATTGTTAATGCGCGACATTAAAATTCATTATTATTACATTCGTTTATTACTCCGATCGGCTGCTCACATGCCCAGCAATTGTTGCCGCTTTGGCTCTTGGTCTCGGCCTGGTCTCTTAGTCTATGCAAATGCCTGGCGAAAACGCTTTAAGCCACACTGAAAAAAGGCCAATCTGGGCAGAGGTGTTGTCTGTAAAATGGATTTTATTTAGGTTCATTTATGGAATTTCCTTATTTTTATAATTATTTTATAATTATTTCTAGTGAAAAGATAACATAACAAATACAATAAATAATATAAAAATGTAAATTTAAATTAAGGTGCTTGTTTCATAGGCAAAAAGGCACTCGTTGTGATTAATTAACTCTTAAATAAAAAGCTCAATAATTATAGTCACCTTAATTTATTTAGACTTTCAAAAAAATTCCTCTTAGTGATATACATCCCCGCCCCTGTCTAAATCTGCACCTGAGGCACCTGAATATAGAGAGAACGTCGCACGCCTGCTATTTATGGACAACTCCTACCGTCTGTCAAACGCGTCAAAGACCAGCCCCAGTCGCTTGTAATTAATTGACAATAATTTCAGTTATTTCTTGTGTCAGCCGTATGGAGATTTTTATACACATATATGCTATGAATGTATATCCAGCTCATGTCGTCGTCCACCTTCGTTTAGTGTCATTAAGGCTGAAAAATGCCTCAACAAGCTGGGCTGCTTTTGTGTACCTGCCCACCGAGCGATCGGCGGAACAATCAAGTCAACAGCACAGGAAAAATATTATTAAATATGGGTAATGATCTCTGCATTACTTCTTATTAACAAGTATTAAAGTCATGATAAAACTGTGATCAGATTATTAATAATATATGTTATACAAATTCCAGGTAGTTATTATCTTTTGAATATCATTTGTTTACTATATTTACTATATATTTCTTTCTCTGCACCAACCAAAGACAACTGGTTATAATTTATGGACGGTCAGTCTCGTGGCAGCTTTTTCTGCAATTGTTACCATGCTTATTGAGTTGTTAACAAAAGTTGTTTGCGATTGCCGGCCAGCTGTCTGCCGCATATAATGTTTGCCCATCTAACATTCGAGGTCCGAAGCGATAGTCTGTGAAAACCCCAGAAGGGCAGGCCAGATCGATCGGAGCCACCCCGTTAGGTCGAGATGACCCCAGGAACCGTTCAGATTCCGAGATGGCGATATGGACGAGGAGATAGCGACAGCTGCTCTTTATTTAGCGGAGGCCAAAGGCGGGCTAGAGGGGTTTTTTGAAAGAGCGAGGACCTCACAGTTCGCTGCACAGTGAAAGCTGCCCAACCCTTTGAGTACACCTGAAAAAAACCCAAGCTAGGCATATTAAAATCAAGATTTTAATATAATAAGATGCAGTAAATTTATGTACAGTTTGAGGTCCTCTTAAAGAGCAAAAAAAGTAAAATTAAATTCGTAGAAAAAATATATAAAAGATATAATAAAAGAGTTTTAAATAGTAATAGTACAAATATCTATATTTTTTAATCAAAGATTATGTGTCGTTTAAGAAAATAAAACAAAAATATAAAACATTTTCTGCTCCTAATACAAAAATCTTATCATTATTTTAAACCTTAAAATTATTGTTCCTTGTTCAGGGCCTGCGGTTTATTCTTCTTTAATTGAAACTAATATGAATTGTAAATATTTTTCGAGTGTACTCTTCTCACTTACTCCCTAACCCCTCCGCCAAAGTTCAGGCTGGACCAAAAGCAGCCGAAAACATTTTTAATATGCACGCACGGCGACCCGTGGCTCGCCGCTACCCTTTATCCTTCGTCCTCGCTTGCAGTTCATTTCGAGATGCTCATGGATTTAGGGATTTCTGGATTCCTGAGTATTCCTGGATGGTCCGGCTAGACAGCTGCCCCGTCCCGTGGACCTTGTGCCCCTCGTCCTGTAATTACACGGGGCATTTGCTTGGCCTTTGTTTCGCGCTCTTTTTATACCCTTGCAGAGGGTATTATAATTTTGCCATGATATTTGCAACGCAGTGACGGAGGCATCTCAGACCCCATAAAGTATATATATTCTTGATCAGCATCACCAGCCGAGTCGATCTAGCCATGTCCGTCTGTCTGTCTGTCCGTCTGTCTGTCTGTCTGTCGGTTTCTACGCGAACTAGTCTCTCAGTTTTTGAGCTATCGGGCTGAAATTTTCAGCATAGTCTTATTTCTTTAGCACGCAGTATATATGTCGGAACGGCCGAAATCGGACCACTATATCCTATAGCTGCCATAGGAATGATGGCGAAATTAATGTACAAAAATTTTTAATTTCTCTGTTTTTCAACGAATTTCTATAAACTTCGAGATATAGTCGTTTTTTATAGTTCTAGAATTACGGTTTTAATTTCATTAAGATC
>VNJW01015733.1:0-38718 GCA_008042615.1 Drosophila auraria | reverse complement strand
CCGTCTGTCCGTCTGTCCGTCTGTCCGTCTGTCCGTCTGTCCGTCTGTCCGTCTGTCCGTGTGAAACAACAGATCTCAGAGACTATAAGAGCTAGAGTTACCAAATTTGGTGACAAAATTGAAATCTGTTGCACGCAGATCAAGTTTGTTTTAAAATTTGGCCACGCCCACTTCCGCCCCCGAAAAGCGTAAAAAACTTTATATAAGCTATAGTCGTAATTTTTGGCTTAAAGTAAATAGATAAAATAAATAAGTAGGCATTTGCGGGCGTTTTCTGAAAATTTGAGTAAAATCGGATGATAAACATGGAAGTAATTAAATAATAAAGTTTTCTGTCAATGCTTCTTCTTCTTCTGAGCCACAAAGGCAGTAGCGAAAAAAAGTGTTGCGTGCTTTCGAGCGCAGTATTAATTCGTAAGGCAGCTGCTTTCAGCTGCAGAATTTGTCTTTTTTGAACGTTGATTAACATGTTTTTAGCAACATTTGTCTTCATTTGTCAACTTTTTGTTTTTTCCATGTTGGTGTGTTATTTTATTTCACGCACAATACTGGGTACCGGCTATTTCACAGTCGGTGACACTCGACTGTAGCTTTCTCACTTGTTCAATTTTATATTTAATTGTTCTTTGCAGTTGGTTCCCCCATTGATGTGGTAAAAAGTGATCAACCCGATCCTGAGTATGTGGACAAGATTCATGGTCAGGTCATTGAGGCTCTAGAGAAGTTATTCGAACAATACAAAGACAAATATTTGAAGGACTCCAAGAAAGCTAAACTGGTTATACAGTAATTGGAAAGAAATGAGTTAAGAATTATAAATACAAGAGATTATATAGAAGCTTTAGCTTTAAGACCCTTTATTGTTATTTTTATTGACTTCTCCAACTGCAGTTTGGTTGTAAGCAAACATTTTACGAAAAAGCAATATTAAAAATAGAAAATAATTGAATATAAATACAGAATTTGTTTTTTTCTATTTATTTTTTGTTATTTAATCAGGTAAATAACAGGTAATTATCAAGCTCTAAATTAATTACCTGTGTCGTCTATAGAACCCTATAGCAGTCTGACCTTATCAATGCGATTGTTTAGTTCAGTATTATATGACAGGGTGTATAGTAGTTGTTTCTGCTCATCATAAAGTGAGAATATTCAGTGCGGATAGTGCACTTCCAGTTCTGTATAAATGTTTGAGTAATTCGTTAAACAGTTCAAGAAATATAAATTAAATTACATCACTTTTTTACAATCCATTGTAACAGCGTCTGCGTGATTCAGCAGTAGTTCGACGGAGACTCTCGCCGGCTAATAAGCTCGAATAAATCTCTAGTAAAAATACAACAAAAAAAAGAAAATAAAACAAAAATCAAGCTCAACCTCTTATCAACAAAGAACAATTAATATTGGGGTAAGGACCGAATAATTTCGGCTGTTGCGAACCAGCCTCAACACGTGTAATACAAACAAAAAATGTTCTAAAGGTCAAGAATTGTGTGTGATTGTGAAGTGACTGTCTATATAAACATTTGAAGCGTACCCTAGACCCATATAAAACGAAGCCCTAGATATGATTCAGCGTTCTGCGATTCGTTTACGATCATTATCGAAGTTTACAGCCACTCTCAATCATATCGTTATCGGTCTGATAGGCCTATTGATTTGACTATAATTTCTGCACATAAATCTGTATAAAAGGCTCATGTCCCGAGACATACTTCTAACGTAATCCTACTTATCACACTCTCCTTATCCCCTGACTAGTGCCCGGCTTAGACGTTTATCTGTGGCTTATCGCCGCCAGAAGTGAGGCTCTCCGAAAAAGAGGCGCCGGGTCGTCGCGTTGATAAGGATAAGTTCGAGACTGTTACACTTTGGAAATCGCTTGTTGCTGCTACGCGATCGCTCAGTCGCTGGATAGACGTTGGAAGAGTCGCTACTTTGTCTCGAAGATCGGTCGGAAGATTTCAATATGAAAATCGAGTGGGCTCCCCTCCGGGTTCCGCTGTCTCGGCGGCTTCAGACTTTGTCCACGGCTGGCTTTACCTATACGATATTCTCCATGCCGCTGCTATCCTGGATTTTAACTGCGCTCCTGCTGGTAATTCCTAGAAAATTTTGAATTTAATTTGGCGAAATATGTGAGAAAGTGAAAAATTAAAGTAAAATAAATAAAAGAAAAATAAATAAAGTGGAAAGTGAGAGAGTTATGTAGTAAATAAATTAAATAAATAAAAAAAGTGGAAATAGAGAGTGTTATGTGCAAAAATTTAGGCCGGTAGTTGCCAATTTTAAGCCTAAGCTCGTCTGGAGATACTGATATGCTCAGCTTGGCTATAATAATAATAATAAAAAAACCATGTTTTCGGGGCTTGAAACCCGAGGGCTTTCGTCCAAGAGTCAAGTGTTACAACCTCTGGAACTACATAGGCTCTGTATAAATCTCCAGAGTCTAGACAATGCTCTTTTATATCTTTTACTCTAACTTTCCCTTTAAACTAAAGATTTATGAAGTACACAAGTAACTCATTAATTAATTAAACTGTGTTAAAGCTCTTGAGAATTATTATGTATTCAGAGATGTTATATTATTTTTTTTTTTACAAAAAGATGAAATAATTAAAACCTATGCTTGCTTTTTCTTTCTTTAAATTAACTTGTAGATTATCCTTAACATTTCTGTTTCTTTTTTGATTATCCTGATTTTAACCTGCTATATTTTTTTTAGTACTACGGCGGCCTTATTCTGCGCACTTTATTTTTGATTTATTTTGTAATTATCAACAAGGATTACAAGAGGAACTTTGGCTCATTGGAGGGCAATGGGTAAGTGCCATGGATTTTACACTTCAATTACCTTACAGATAATGACATTATCAATTCCCCTTAGCTGGTTGTTTTTCCGCAGTAATCCAAGATATCGCAGCTATTTTCCGGTGGAACTTGTAAAGACCGCCGAGTTGCCGGCAAACAAAAATTATATCCTGGCCAGCTTTCCTCACGGACTTCTTGGGTAAGCTTGGAAGACTCTTAAGAGACTGAAAAACTATAATATATTTTCTTTTTTAAGAACTGGCATCTGTGTAAACATGGGCATGGATATCACCAAGTGGCTGGAGCTGTTCCCGCAAGTTCGACCCAAGCTAGCCACACTGGATCATCATTTCAAGACCCCCATCCTGCGTGATATCGTCCGCTGGTGGGGCATGGTGTCGGTTTCGAAGGAGTCGCTGGCTTACCTGCTCGGCAAGTCGAATGATCCCCAGCACGAAGATAATCGGGATGGTTTTACCTCAAATGCGGTGGCCATTCTGGTGGGTGGCGCCCAGGAGGCCATGGACTCATATCCTGGCCAGTATATTTTGACCCTGAAGAACCGCAAGGGATTCGTCAAGATGGCCATTAAAACGGGGTGAGTTTTGACTTAAAAATGTAAATAAAATGTGATAAATATAACTCTTTTTGTAGGTCCTCGATAGTGCCCACATTTTCCTTCGGCGAGGTGGACATTTACGATCAGGTGGCCAATCCTCCGGAGTCCCTGCTCCGTCGCTTTCAGAATGTATTCAAAAAATTCACTGGCATCTCACCGCTGCTGCCCAAGGGTCGCGGCATGTTCAATTACTCCTTTGGCTTGCTGCCTTACCGAAGACGCATCGTGCAAGTTGGTGAGTTCTAAATAGGCTTTGACTCTAAATATTTTCTTTAATTAAAATATATAAAATATTGCAGTTGGCTCCCCCATCGAGGTGGTGCAGAGCGATCAGCCCGATCCCGCCTATGTGGACCAAATCCATGGTGAGGTGATGCAGGCGCTGGAGAAGATGTTCGAGGAGTACAAGGACCAGTACATACCCAACGCCAAGCAGAACAAGTTGAAATTTCAGTAACTAGACGGCACAATGTGATTTTCTATAGAACTTTAAGAGATATTCCTAAAAAGCAACACACACAGAGATTATTTTTAACGAAAGCGTATGGTTTTTTGTTGTTTTTCTTTTATTAATTACCAATTAAATTTGTAACCTTGTATGTACTTATATATACAAAAAGAACAAGGAGCTGGATTCTCGAATTTGTTTGGAAAAACTTAACTTAATTTCGCTTAGATTTTGTGCCTCACGACGACGATCATTGATCTCTTGATTCCGATTTAACAACTATAAGGAATTTGTGCTACGCTAGGAAAGAATCGATCGCAGAATTCCTTTCAAAGGTACAATTTTTTCATTAATTTAGCAACAAATTAATCAGTTTTATTTTAAATTTTTTATTAGCTTTTAGTTTTGTTTAGTGATTCCTTTTTTTTAACGCTAAAGCAATAGCAATATTAGAAGGGGAAAATTTTGGGGAAATATTTAGATTCAATGAAAGAGATTACTAGTTACTTGTAGTTGGCTTCGATCGACTTTTAGATTTATCTACAAATATTCAAATATTACGAAAAGTATTCGTCTAAATATATACTTTTAGAAAGGAACACTTGGCATAACATGGGGTCTTGATTTTCTGTTTCTTTTATTACTTTTTTTTATTTTTTAATTATTTCTTTAACAGTTGAGAGCAAGCGCCATAGATATCTAGATATATACTCCGATTGTGGTACTCCTGTAAGGTGGTTCTCATGCAAGCATAACTTTTGAATAGACTGTACTTGCTCGTGGCTTTTGAATAGACTGTACTTGCTAGTTAGCTAGTTTTGAGTAATTGCCGTGATCGCGCACTCTGATTAATTTTTTACCTAATTTCTTTGGGTGAGACAATACAAAATATGTAATTGGCATATAATTGTATATATTCCTTCTCGGATGAACATGTGTACTTATAAGGACGTTTCCAAAAACTATCTTCTCTCGTTTTTTAGGTACTAGCCAGGCTGCCGATTGTGGTTCTCGAGGAAAGCGCATTTGTCTTTATCTAAATTTGTTTCGTTTTTAAATTTTCTTTTTGGATTTCTTTTTGGTTTTCTTTTGGTTTTTGGTTTCTTGGTTTTAAATCAATCCCTGAGTGCATTTTACTTTGCATGTAATTGCGTAGTTGCTAAATCAACTGCTGGTGTTTGCTGTGGCTGTTGGCTCCTGACATCTTGGCTTGAGTTCTGATTGCTGCGAGTGCCATAATTGATTCGACTAATTACCTATATATATATATCTCTCACAATTACAAATATATATATACTTATGTTGTGTGTATATAGCAGTGGCGTGCTATTGGCTTTGATTCTGGGTTTCTTTTGAGCGCAAACGGTGCATGGAAGATAAAGGGGACGTGTGGCGCCTCAACATATTCTCATATCAAAGTTGAACATTTAACATACACAAGTATTCGGTAATAATCAGTATCCATTATCCATTATTCGTTATTCGTTAGGTTCTTTATTGGTGTTTCGATTCCTGGGAGGGGCCTTACGGTGAGCTCTAGTAAGTATCTACAAAAGGTTCGGCAGGCTGCGTGCTGCTGCTGCACTCATCATCATCCGTCTTCGAAAATATACTATATTCTGCTGCTCTACGAGTCCTCCTTTTGTTTTCTTTTTTTTTAATTTATTAGTGGTGTATATTTAGTATATATAGTTATGTATAAATACAATTGAATTATAGTACGTATGTGTGTATATATCGGGGGATCAAACTGCATACGCTTTAGCTCTAGTATTAATACATTAATAATACAATTTGTAATTGCAAAGATAACTAACAATATGTATAATATACTTATTTTGTATTTTTGTTTCCTTTCCGTAATCAATTTTGATATTAATCTTGTATATATCGGTATATATGCAGGTTCTCTAATCAAATTTCATTTTGTTCAGCATTGCCAACGATTTTTTGGTTTCTTTTGGTATCCTACCCCCATGCCCGACCTACCATCACCTACCAATAGTTCAACATCTAGTTTTGTAGCGAATTAACAAGGTTTGTTTTGGATGCCAACTAATTAACTAATTTCCATGCACTTCATACAAATGTGGGTTTTGGTTTTGGGTTTGCCGATTTATCTTTTAGCTAATTGGTTTGGTTTTGGTTTTTTTTTTTTAATGTTCTGGGGGATCGGGCACTCTGCCACTCCCATAAAAGTATGCTACACAATGTTCAACAAACTTGCGGCAAGTCAATCGATAAACGACAACATCGAAAGTTATGCGCAAGTAAACAAATATTACTTATCAAGAAAACAAAATACGTTCTATATAAAATCTATAAAAACTTCACAAGTGTGTGTGTGTATCTATATATATATATATATGTATGTATATGCTATGGTGGCTGATCACTGTCTCTAGACAGCAACAATGGCCGCCATCTACGAGGCAGTCGGCACGGGATTGAAGTAATGCAGGCCATTGGTCTGTAAAAAAAAAAGATAAATTCATATAAAATCTGGAAAATACTCAAAGTAAAAGCCATCTGGACTCACCGCCATGTCGTATTCGGTGATGTAGGCGGGTATTTCCAGCTGATCCTTTGTGATGGCCGAGTACAGATGCTCCACACCCGGCAGCGAATGCACTTTGGCCTTGATGGCTGGCGCCATGAAAGTGGTAAACCACCAGGTCATCATCTTAGTCCAGAACGTGGGATGCACTATGTAGAAGGCCTTCAGGTTCTTCTTGTACCTAAAAAAAAGTCAAGCTTAGTGGGTAGTTCTTTTAAGGAGTTTTAGGACTTACTTGTAGGGCAACACGCTGTAGACCTCGCGCAGCCAGTGCAGCGATGGATAGTTGTTTGTGGATGTCAGCGTGTGGAAGTACGAGATGACATAGTCTCCTTTAACGATGGGATCCAATAGCTTAATCAGATATAGCAAGGCCTAAAGAGTAATCGGTATTAGCTTCTGTTTATATTATCCTACCATTTTAGGTAGGATATATTACCTTCTCCAGGTCTATGTTCTGGGCGGGGAACCATTTGCCGCAAAACACAATCACAGGCCGACCCAGGCGGTCCACGCCGCTCTGGTAAAGGCAGCCAATGCCGGAGACCTCCGTCAAGTCCTCTACTTGGGCGCGACGCAAAAGGCGTTCGTATCTGGAAAAGAAAGAAAATCAAAGGTTAGATTCAGATAAAATCAGATTCAGATATTAAAAGATCTTAGAGTATATCAGAGAAAGCTAAGAGGTCAGCTTCCATATTAAAAATACTCATAATTTATCTACACAGAGAGAAATATGGGATCCGGAAATTGAAAATCCTCGTACTCAAATTCGTACAAGTATTTTTTCTAACTTTGAGACCAAAAAAACTCAAAATGAATACAAAAGTACTCACACCAAAATTGAGTACAAATATTCTTGAATTGAAATGGTTTTATCCTTAAATTGAGTACGTCTGTACTCAAGTTTGAAGGAAAAGGGTGAGAGGGGAAGAATAATACAATCTAACCTAGTTATAATTTTGATTCTATATTTATTAGTTAAGACTTATGGCTTGTTTATCATTATTTTAATTCCAGGTGCGTTCTATAATTTTCTAGGTAGTATATCTCTGTAAATCGTAAACAAATAGATACTCTTTGCCAATTATTCCGAGAAATCCAATACAGAATAAACAAAGGCATCGATTGCAAAATGGTCTACACGCTTGGCTGCCTCTGATTGAGATTCCTTTCGCCTTGTTTACTCCCTCTGGCCTCTGACTTCTCAAGTACTTCTATGACTATAAATCCATTAAACATAAGAGAGGGGCTTGAAAGGGTAGGAGAGGTTCGATCGATTATTATGTGTCGGCGTCACGCAATATTCCAGGCCATATACGCATTTAATGACAGTGTCACAGCCCGATTGTCACTCACGACCAGAAGCTGCTGTAAATCGCCTTGGCCGACTGCTTGGAATTCATTTGGCGAAAAAACACAAACCGAACATCATGTTTATCTGCCATGCGAATTATAAATTTGAAAGGCGTGCTAAGCTGATGTTTTAGCGGGGCTTTTGCTTTTATTTTTATTATTTGCTTGCTGTGCTAAATTCGAGGCAAAACTAGCAAATATTTGCCAGATAAAAATACAAAAATAGAATGCCAGCGGGGGCGGGAATGGAAAATGGGTCATCCAATTAAATGTGGATGAAAAAGATTGCATTCAATGGGTAATTAAATTAAGTGCGCAGATTGGGGATGAGTCACTACTCTAATGAAATTGGTCAGTGAATCAATATATTTACATATATACATATGTGTATAAACATTTTAAAGGTGCGCAAAGTGGTGCTAAAGTGATTAACAGCTTTCGCAGCCACACGCCGGCATACAAACTTTCACGCTGGCTAATTGAATGCCTCAACCCGTGCTAAATCGCGGCTAATGTGAGTCAATTTTCAGCTGACTTAATGCCGTGATTAAGCCGACTCGTGCCGCATTAAAATCCGGTAGCAGCAACCGATAAGCCTTTTAGGACTGACTGCAGAGAGGAAGCCAAAGATAAGAGATCGAGATAAAACTGCCCAAATGTGACGCATTTTGACGCAGTGTTTGCCAGGCCAAGAGATATACAGATACAGCTGCGGATACGGATGCAGGCACTAGATTGGGCAGGTGCCGGGCGGTGCCCCCATGAATGTGATTATCGTGCGAAAAACACAATGAATATTAAAGCGCAATGCTAATCCGTAGAATAAATCTCACACTTAAAGCCAGTCAACGCCACGGAGAAGTAATAACATTATTATTAGATCACATTTCCTGCTGCCGCCGCACATGCCGCGCGTTGCATGTTATTGCCCGCTGGCACGTACAGGGAAAACAAGGCCGAAACAGGGCAGGCTTTTATTTTTTTAACGGATTGAATGGATGAAGGTTGGGAAGAAGTCAGGGGCAAGTAGCAGGCTGCACCAACTAAAGGATGCAAGTCTAAAAATGGAATTTAGAGTAGTTCTCAGGGGTAGGTACAGTGGCAGCTAATATAGGTAACTGTCAGGTTTTGAGTATTATGGAAAGCTATAAAATCGCGAAACACAAATTAGTCACAAATCGTTAATGTCACAGCTAATGACCATTTAAGTCCGTGTCATAATAATTCTTTTCAAAAGCGTGTACTTCATTTTTAAAACATGTTTATTGCATTTCAAATATAAATTAAACAACTAATAATTCTGTATAATTATTGTCATGTCTCTCTAAATAATTTTTATATTTTATAGGATTTTTTAGAGGTCTCAGAATGTATTTGGAGAATTTACAATTTACTCCTTTCCTACAAAATTCACTAGGAAAATATTTAGGAACCCTGGATAGTAGTTCGTTTCTTTAGGGTATAATTCAGACCAAAACCCACTTTATTATCTTGACAGTTATGACTTTATTTTGTATGAGAAAGGAGATTTTTTTAGTCTCAAGTTCCATAGAAATAGAGTAAGGAACCCTTCCTTTGCTTGGCCTATAACTCCTGCCAAAACCCACTACACTCTCCAGACAGTTATCACTTTGATTTGTATGAGAAAGGAGATTATTTAGTCTCCATTCTCTACCCACAAAAATTCGATAGAATCAGAGTAAGGAACCCTTCCTCTGCTTGGCTTATAAGTCCCACCGGAAACCCCCTATATTCTCCCGACAGTTATGACTTTGATTTATACAAGTTCTGCCTGAATAATGCACCCCTTCCCACCGCATGACGTCACTAACACTTGGCAAGGACCAATTGTTTACTGCAAAAGGGGGCCAGAGATGGGCGGTGATTGCCTGTCCGACTCCGTGACTGACACGTTTCAATATAGACTTCCGACGGCTCGGCGCGGCGCGGTGCTCTTTTACCTTTCCTCCGGCGTCTCCATGAGCTCATCGGGCAGAACGTCGTTCATGTCGCCCGTGGTTTCTTGCATGGGACTGGAGCCCAGGTCAATCGACGTCATTCCTTCCAGCATTGTCATAGTTTACACTAGGTTGTAGTTGTGGTTGTGGTTGTGTAGGCGTTACTTTGTTGGTGGGTGGCACTGTTTTTTTGTTTCTTGTTCCCTTTGACTTCGTTTGCCCGTTCGCCTCGCGCACAATTACTGTTTATCGATTTTGAGTCAAAATAGAAATTCGAGTTTTACAGCTAGCCAACTGTCCGTTTTGATTTGCTTATGCTTGCCGCGGTCTTCAGCCCGATTTCGTATTCAATTGACGCAAAATAGTTTGGCTTTGCTAAATATTTATAAATAGTTCAGGGTGTTTTTTTTTCGAAAAAAATATTATGTTAAACTTTGTGTGTGGGCAGCTTGGTGGCCAGACTTTTGCGTTGTACGGAAGCCGCGCGTGGAAATGCAAAAATAGTTCTCCTCTATGCCTTTTTACTGTTCGCTCTGGGTGACTTTATGGATTTATCACCGATGGATTCACATATAGAATTGGCGCCAGCAATGGGGATTTGGTTCGGTGCACGTCCGTTCGCCGCGAGTGGAGCTTTTCGATTGAGCGAGTTGGCGGCGAGTGGCGCTGCTCTTGAATCTTTTTCGCCGAACCCCCCCAACGGCATCTGAACAGCACTGAGCAACAAAGCAAGGGGTTTTTTCTTGGACGTGGGAGGAATCCTAATAATAATACAACACTGTTATCTGCTGTACATTTAAGCCCAAGAGCTTACTATATATAAGATATGAATTATATATATAATTTATCGAAGCAAAGGCATTTTCTCACAATTATAAAAAATTTTCTAATCGGTAAATAAAATAAAAAGTTCTATAAAAATGAATGAAGCTAAGAATACGAATTTTAATTAACCATTTCAGTTATTTAAAAAAAGTATTTTAAAAACAAAAAAAGTATATTAACATCTTTAAAAATAATTAAACTCTTATGTAAACTTAAAGAGATACTCAGGAGTACATAAAAGTACAAAACCACTGTAGCTCAGTGTATCAGCAGCCCCCTCAGAGAGAAAGGCATAGCGAGAGCGTAAGAGAGCGGCGCAGATGGCGATGTCGCCGTGAAAGGAAGGCGAAGAAAGCTCTCGCACTCTCCCACTGCGATGCGATGCTCGTGCGTGCTCTCCCACTCTCTTTCTCTGTCAGCTGCTCTCATTCTTTGAGTGTGCGCCCTTTCGGCTCCTCAATGACATCAGTTACAACACCGAACCCAAAGAGGAAGAGCCAAGAGAGTTGATTGCAAAGACAGTAACAACAATGAGCCAAGGACATCCCGTTAGCCGCTTTATTTGCACTAATGTCAGTTGGGGCTAAAACAAAACTGTCCAAAAAATTAAATCAGTTCAAATGTTTGCTCTGTCGGCTGCCAGCTAAATGCGCAAAAAACGAACACACACGAATTCTATTTCGGCTCCTTTTCCTCCCACCCACCCACACAAATACATATAGCGAACTTGCGTATACGCATGCAATGTGCAACATTTCCATCAAAGAGGAATGCTTTAACAATACCGTTACCATAAACAACAACAATGTTGAGTCATTCGATTAACGTGAAATTGGAAAGATACAAATTGTATTTTCTGACGAAATATGAAAAATAGCATTCCAAAAATAGGATTTTGGGAGAAAAACCATGTAAACAATTACTAAAAGTATTATTGAGATTTTCTGCTGATATTAATTCTTATCAGTATTAATAACCCATCAAGGGATTTAAGTTTTTAAATATGTAGATGGCAATGTTATGCTTCTTACACATAACATTAATATCACATTCACACTGCAAATTCATATGTAAATGCATGTATGGGTGACCCCTCAGTCTGTAATTAATCGAAGACGCCGACAAAGAAGAAGAAGCTGCACAGTGGGGTGCATTCCCCCCGCACGCACTCAGATAAAAAACTCGTCCAGGAAGCGGAGCCCGCTTGTCTCCACCCCACTTCAACCCCACGCCGCCCCTCTACCCACAGAATCGGTTGAATAAATTAAGATGCCTGAGAGATGTAACATTTAAATGTCTACAAAATGTGTGCGCGGCACTTGTGCGGTTTCATTCAATGAACTGCAACGGTTCGATATTCTGATTATACTGCCACCGACCGATCCGGTTACCTTCGTCCCCATTCCCAACGCATTCCCACTCCGTTGGCAGCTGTCATTTTAATTATTTTAATTAGCAAAATCGCCAACATTTCTGGCTGAGAGAATGAGAAATAAAATAAGGCCAGACGACATTTTTCATTTTTATATGAATAATTTTTTGGGAATTACTTTGCTGCAGCGTTTTAAATATTTTTAGCTCAGTTTAATTAGTTAATTATTTTATAGAAGTGGCTTGCAAATATATAATATTTATTCAGCATTTAGTTTATTATTTTGACTTTGTTTACTTGGAGTTTCGTACCTCTCAAGCGTTTATCTATTCTTCAGGATGGCCCATCTCGCTGGCGTTCGTCACAGACATTATCTCTGCTCATATGAGCATTTGTAAATATTCATAAATATTTACCTCAAAGCTTTATTTTTTTAGCAGCCACGTAAAATGGAAAAATAAATATTTTGTAGCTGATTTTAATAGTTCTTTTCAGAGTGGAATAAAGTGAACTTTAACCTCTTCTTTAGAAATATTGAAACAAATATAAAAGAAAAGGGTTTGAAGTCCATGGAACCAATATTATCGATTTAATATTGAAAACATATCAGAAAAAATTTGGGCAACATTTTAGGGATCCTAACTCTCTATTATGGCTATAATAATCTCTTGAAAGTATCTATAAAGCGTATATGCCCAAAAAGAATCTAATTAAATTAAAAATAACAGCTGCAACCCTTATTTGTCTCTAATTGAGCTTGTTAATAATACAAAACTAGCTTAGATAACATTACAAAGTATATATAAACACTCCCTTAGGCAACACAATGTCGTCCAAGACTTGTTAGACCCTCTTTTCCTGGCCATTAAACGTACTGAACTCTTTTTATAGACCTGCCCCCCAAATGAGACTGACCAAAGGGGCTATAAATAAGAATAGTGCCCAGCTGGGTCCTTTGGGGATTTCATCATGCAAACTATGACGCCACAGCCTTTCATATTCATACGTCACACAGTCGACAGTTGAGGACGTCACAAGGAACAGCCCAGAAAGCACTTGGTCCGTCGTCCAATTAGCATTATGCAGGACGATGGCCAGGCAAGCACTTGCCTTGCGCCACGCCACTTCATCCACTCGACTTCATGCCACTTCAATTCAATTCCCGCCGGATTGCGTGCCACGGGTCTCTAAAATTTCGGCAAGCGGCGGAATTTACATAGAGCGAATGATGCCGGGGATAGGCATTTGCTAGACGGTTAAGATATTTCCGGCATGCTCTTGTAATAAATATGCTGGGCCGAAAGGCTCGCTTACGAGGTGTTTATGGGGAGCGGGAGAGGTGGACTGACGGACTGCGAGCCATTCTGCGTATCTTTCCGGCGGTTTTATGAACTGCAGATGACACCGCGTAATCTGAAATCGCTCGAGATCTACCCCGATAAGCCCATAAAAGTCTATAGGTGATCGCTTTATCTGTGCAGGTAACAATGATTAACAATCAAGGAATGTATAAACTGTGGTTATTAAGATCTTAATCAGAGTTTTCTCTTTTCAGATAAATTCTTTCCCGATTCTGTCATGAAAATGAGTTTATCAGGGGTGCCTCAGAAATTACAAGGGTTTTAAAAACACTTTAAAAAGGCAATAAAATGTTTCTGACATCTTAATCAGTGCAAATAAGTTTTTTTCACGATAGCAAATTTTGTAGCATAGTTTTAGGCACATTTTTAAGTGATTTTAAAACGCTAGAGATTTCTGTAGCACCCCCAGACCCTATACAAAGTAAATTTAACTATTAATTAATTTGACAATCCATTATTATTTTTGAAAGATATTCTACTCATAAGTAGCTCCTAAATAAAGCCTCGAAACTCACCTTTCTTGGTGCTCGATTCCCTCTACTCCCTCGGATATGACATTCTCGTAAACTCCAGTGCGTGGACGATCGCTGAGCAGATGCTGTCGGTCCAAATCCCGCTATTTTGAAAGATCAAAGAGATTCATTAATTAGGAAACTGATTTACTGAAAAGATATTAAAATTTAACTGACCTGGAGCTGTGCCTGCAAGCCGCTGCTGTAAGAATTCAGGCTGAGTCCATTCATATCCCGAGCTCCGTACTCTAGATCCGAGCTGTTACCTTCCATGTCGTGCGGACTCACGTCTGAATCGTCGTCGGCTAAAGGGGAAAAGAGATGCAAAATAAATACTTTAGTTACTTATTTGAAAGATATGATATTAAGTTCTATAAAATTTGTTTATTTAAATCTTAAGTAATGTTGAAATCGTTTTTCTTTCATCACTAAACGAAACCTTTCTCGAGATATATTTAATGATAAAAATAAAATCCTAATTCAATATAGTTCTAAGGTAAAAATGATGAAACATGCCAAAACTGTTTATTATTAAAATTAGGGGGACTGAATAAGGCATTTATAGACAGTTTTTGTCTTAAAAAATCATCTGAAACATTCTTCTTTACATTTCCCTAGAAATACTTCCTTATTTAATATTTCTTCTTCTTAAAAAATTCAATATTTTAAATCTATTGTTTTATGTAGGCTTTATGACATATTAATCCCTTTTGTATCATCTTAAGATTGTATTAAAAATCTGTTTTTTGGCTGCAATTTATGATCTTTACACGAGAACTCGAACGAGTTGTTTATCATTCTGCGCTGGATATCGACGATCGGCGCAGAGCTCACTGTTATTGCACTTTTTTTTTTATTATCTTTTTCGAACTTCGGCGCTGCGGAATGTGAGTTGAACGGAACACAAGCTCTGGCCAAATGAGACGACAAAGCGAGCGGTGAAACGCACACGAGCGCTGAGCAAAAACTGGATGCTGTCCCTCCCCCCCACGCATACACACACACAACAAGCTCCCCCGCTCTGGGTCTGCATCTCAGGAGAGATCTTGCGGGAGAGATAAACTGATAACTCTGATAAGGCTTGGCTGTGGCGCTGACATGATTTAGGCCCGAAAGGGAACTGAGTGACACTCGTCGTGATAAGCCGAGGCTCCTTAGGTAACTTTAACTAACTTGTTGTTGATAAACTAAAAAATAATACAAATACGAAAATGTTTTGCAGTTGTTATCAACATGATTAAATAACTGAATAACTAAAGGTAATCAAAAAACGTTTGTAATTAAAAGTGAGTTCAACTAATCAGGGTTTTGGTATGAAATTTAAAGTTTACAAAATATTATTTAAGAATAATTGTTGTAAATTATTGTAATTTGTGGTTTAAATAAAGGATTTCTTCTCAGTAACCCAAATTGTTTTTCAATTCGAGGTTAAATGTTTAGTTTGACAATTCACATTCAAATTAGGAAAAAAAATCTCAAACAGTAAATTTTTCAATAAATAGTTTTGTTTAAGTACAAACACTTTAAAAAATAAATAACAATTAATACAAAAATGAATACCGATTATAAAAATAAAAACTTTTGCCTTTTTATGAAGAAAATTACTAATATCTTACACTATCTTAAGTTTTTTTCGTATTTTTTAGTAATTTGCAGTATTTAAATATAGTATATACAAATATTTAATTCTTTTTATATAATCCTTTGCTTAAAACATTATTTTTCCCTTTGGTAAAATGTCTTCAAATAGCACCTTCTTTCTACATGAATAAGTCATGCCTTTTACACGCACACATTACTTTTCCCCCCCAAAAGTATGCAACGAATTATAGCACTCAGCCTGCTGTCATTCAGCGCACAGAAACTGCGACATCGCCTGAGAAATGCGTCTTAAACCACTTAAATTTCACAATTTCGCTTGCACAACAGCCTTCAAACTTGTTAAAAATAATCTCCTTGGCTAAAACACTTACTAGTAAACTTTTAAGTATGTGAATTATTAACGCTAATCACCAGTAAGTCCGAAATAAACCAAAAACAGGCGACCAATCGAATGCAACTACTGCCAAGTGACCCGCACGCAACCGACTTGGCGACGTAACTGAAGCCCCACAAGTCGAACAGTCAGTCAAGATACATAGCTGACGAGCGATTTTTTCTCTTTCTCTTGTTTTTCGGTACTAATCTTATCGACAGACCACAATGGAATTGTATATACTTCACTGGGAATCATTGCCATTGGTGATAAGACAGCCGTTATCATCGACAGCCGATTGATAAGGCTGGCGATGAGCAAACAGTGACGGAGGCGGCAATCGCAAAGCTATAATCTATGGAGGTACACGGAAAAAAAACCAAGATCCTATCTAATAGGGTAACGATCTTCAGATCAACCTTTGCCTATTTTATATAATATTTTCCTGCCTATTACTAATAATTTATGAGTAAACCTCCTATTTGTCATTATTTTTAAGG
This sequence comes from Drosophila auraria, assembly GCA_008042615.1. NCBI lineage: Eukaryota > Metazoa > Arthropoda > Insecta > Diptera > Drosophilidae > Drosophila > Drosophila auraria. The sequence continues at coordinate 22,427 of VNJW01015733.1, read as the reverse complement.
CCTTTTCTCTACATTTACTCACCCTGACGATGACGCATGTGGACACTGTGCTGGGGATTGCGGATAATGCGTATCTGGCGATCGGGATCCGGGTGCTGTGGCTCGCCAAACTCGCCGCCTATGTCCTTGGGCAGCTGCCACAGGGCACTGCGCTCCTCCAGCTGATCCCGCGGGAAGTAGAGTGGGGCCAGGACCTCGTAGGTGCCACGCTCGTTGCTGCCCACGCACAATATCACAACCTGCAGGGTGCACTTGTCCAGATATCGTCGGATGGTACCTGTTTATGGAGAAAGAAAGTGTTGAAAGATAGGAAAATAAAAGGAAAATAAGAAAATACTTACGCAGGGCAATGTGGGCGGCCACATCCGCGGGAAAACTCTTCTGGTGGGCACTGATGTTGCACAGGGCGATGGTGTGCAGGTTTAGCTCCTTCGCCTTGCACAGGACATTTCTGAGGAGGAAATAAGATATTTAGAAAGAGATTAAGGGGTATTATAAAAATTATGCTTTAAACTGGATTATTTTCGATTATTTAGATAAATGAATAAACCTATTTCACAAGGTTTTTATCAAGGATTTCTATTTAAACTTAATCATTTAAACTTATTAATATAAACATTAAATATTTTAGTTCTTCTCTCTCACCTGTAGCAGCAATGCAGTGTATTCTCGGCAGCCGTCTTGAACTTTTCCCTATAGGCAGGTGCCACCGTATGCAGCACGTACTTGGCGGGCAGATTGTATCCACGCGTGATGCGCACATCCCCAGTGCGGCACTCTACAGGGAAAATATTATATAAAAAATAAGATATATGTCCAAAACAGATCCTTAGAGCAGAAGTACGGACCCTTGACAGTGGTGCTCAGCTCCTCGCGCAGCTGGTTGCCAGCCACGGCGAAGATGCGCTCCGATATGCTATTGCTTTCAGTCAGAGTCTCATCGCTGGTATTTGTGATGGCGTCCACATCCAATGTGGTCATGTCACCGTCCCTGAAACATAAATTTAGACAATAAGTAAGCTAAAATCTGATTTTTATATCTTTAAATTGAATTCTTACCATATTACAAAGCGATTATTGACATCTTTGGACAGGGGAAACGGACTCCGGTTGTGCCTTGGTCCGCCCAAGGACGAATAGTCCGTGATCGGCAGCCGTGTGTCTGTTTTCTGTGAGCCACCCCAGGTGGCCAAGTTATCCAGTTTGATGAGCTACAAAATCAAATAATTAACATCTTTCCATAAAGAACATTTTCCAAAGAACTTACACATGGGCTGGAGCTGGATTCGAATGCTTTGAAGTCCACATTTGAGTTCGTGTCGAGACGCATCGCTCTGTGGAATGAAACAAGAGGTAAATGAAGTAAGTTACGTGCTTGAGTCATCAATCAATCAGTTTTCAACTGCCTGAATTTAGTTATTCCCCAACATAACCTGTTCTGGCCGTTTCCAATTTGTTTACAATCAACTCTTTGTCCGGCTGAAGCCAGTTTCAGCCCGTACAAGTTATAAGTTATCTCCGAGTGTTCAGAACTCCTCGAATGAATCACAACTGAAGCTAGTCAACACCTCTCGCCATTTAGTTCGTTCTGCAGCCCAAAAGACAGTGAATGAAATCTATAAATATTTACTTTCTAATTGTCATCGTTAGTTGTCATCACGTAGACGGAAGATCTTAATTCGCGGGTAAACACAAAAAAACTTGAAGAAAAACGCGCACAAATTGGGTTCTATACTGGAGAGAAGGGTGTGTCCAGACAAAAAGCGATATTTTTTTATATTAATGCGATTTATGGCAATGAATAATTTAACAGAACTTAACTTAATAATCGGAAATCAAAATATAATTTAGGTAAACTTAAAAACAACAAACAAAGAACGTGTTTTGGTAAGTTATTTACGGAACCAAGTCAACTCTTCAAATATTTTTCAAGGAAAATAGTTTTTAAATTACACAACAACCTATATCTACCAAAAATATAGTAATTTCTACAATGAAACACTACTTTTCTAGAACATATCAATAAGATCTGTTTCCTATAAAGACTTTTAAGCTGGTAAACTATTAAAAAGATGTGGAAAGTTCTTCAATTAAAGTGCATTTCCAGCTAAAAGCAACTTCCCATCACTATTAGCTTATAGAACGTCGTAAGCCTAAGGGCTGCTGCAGTGAGTCCCCGTCACCGTCACTGCCTCCAGTCTCTCATCTCTCAGCTTAGCACCTGGATGTGCGTCACTCGAGCCGAGTGAAAGGTGAAAACAAAAGCAAAGGCTAGAAAAGCTGGCAAGTGCAAACTGCAGCTGCGCTCTTAATTGCCATATCAGACGCCCGAGGGCGGGACAGCAGTGCCGCCCAGCACCCACTAGTTGAGCCCGCCGCTGCCCTTTGCCCTTTTCAGGTGAGAAAAGGCTGAAACCTCAAAATGTAGGATGCCTGGGCTTCACATCCAAGACTCTGACCCAAATTGGCTCTTTGGGAATCGAGCGGCTATATATACATCATGGGATGGGTGTGCCCAGCGGATCACGGGCATTGTCATGGATTTGTGTCGAGTGGTTCGGGGATTGGGGCTATCGCACACTGAGCAAAAACTTTCCACAGTCGCACTTGAGTAAACAGTGTGGATTTGATTGAAAAATAGAATTATTTATGGTGGTTATCTGGGTTTAATTAAGTGGTTACAATCTTAATCTTTAAGCTAAGGAAATATACCGAATAATTGATTAATTTTCATCACTGATCGCTTCAAAGTATAAAGTTTTGATTGAATTACCTTGGAATTGCAACTACAGTAAGACTCGAGTAATTACTTTAAAGTAAGCACTAAAAACAGGCCCAAGTTAAAACATATCTGGCCTTTAAAGAACCTTGGGTTCTAGTTTATTATCTACTAAGTGAGCAGCAAAAGTAATGACTGCTTAGTAATTAAAAAATACCAAAGTTTAAAGTTTGACTAAAAAGGGAAGGTTAGGGATGGCAGAAAATATCGATATATTAATATTGTATCGAACTTTTATGCGAAGATCGATACATAAATCGATTTTGCTGAGTATTTTTTACGAACAAATCGATAATATCGATATTTTAATGAAAAACGCAATATTTTTCAATATAAATTAATTTCGATATATCAAACGTTACGATATTTTCGATATTTTTGCCGATATATCTTATCGAACTTCTTTCGATATACATCCCTAGTCTAGGTTATTCAAGTTTTGTTATTTGCGGAATGCGGAAAATTCCTTTTCTTAACTCAACTCCATATTCCTTACTTCTCTTCCTTATTTAAAAGTCGTTCCACATTTCAAGTATATAAAACGATAATTTAAGGTACAAAAAATTTAAGATAAATCTAAAAATAAATGTTGAAAATAACTTCTGCCTCTCACATCTGCTTACTGACTGAATGAAGAAACTGCGAAGAATCCTTCGAATCTTTATTGGCATCTTAAACCCACAAACAACAAAAGCTGCTTAAGAGGGGAGATAAGAGAGTTGTAAACACAGAAACAGAGAGATTTTTATGTGTACATGGCCTCCATTATGTGTATAATGAGCTCCATTCAACGTCTACCCGTATATGGTAGCCACTATAACGTCATTTCAATGGCCAGATCGGCCAACAAACGGCAATTAGCCACACATTCAAATGTTCTTAATGGGCCAAGAAAGCGCGGGGGCGTAGCTTTACGTGATCGGTTGTTGATCAGCGGGGCCTTACATAAGATTTTGTTTTTGTTTTTATTTTTATTTTATTCTCTGTTTGGAGGAACACCCTGTATACAAGTCAGACAGGTCTAACCAGCGATCAAAATTGACAAATACTTTACACATTACGAACGGTTGTTGTTGTTAACTTAAAGGCAAATGACGTCTTAACCGAGTTGGTCAAAAGGCCAAGCACTAACATTAATTTTCCTAAAGCTTATCGAGAGACAAGTAAACAGTGCAAGTTGTTTACTTGCTTACTAAAAAATGTAGTAAATACTGGGATCATCGTCCAGGAATTTGTATTTAAGAAGGGCTTGCTTATCTAGTGTCTACAAAAAACTATCATATTTATATTTTTAACTTGATGAATCTGCTTTTAGCAACGGAAATCAACTGAACAAGATTAAATAATAACTTTTCTTAGCAGAAACATTTTGTGAATTCACTTTTTGAATGGATAAATGTATTTTTTTTATTTTTTGAAAATATATTCCTTGATTAAGAAGTCGTAATTGTATTATTTTTCCATTATTCATTATTTAAATCTCTTCCATTTTGCTTATTATAAATAATTAAATAAGAAACAAACTCATTTCTTATTATTTTAGAATTTAAAACTATTCAACTCTCTTTTTTTATGATATATATAAATAAATAAATAAAAAGCCAACTCATTTCTTATTATTCGAGCAAGCAACACTATTTAAATCTTCTCAATTTAAATATGTATAAATAAATAAATAAAAAACAAACTCATTTCATATTATTTTAGAAATTAAACTTATTTAACTCTTTTTGCCATTTTTATAAATATACATAAATAAGTTAATATCCCAACTAATTTCTTTAAACTTCTGTTTCATTTATATTTATTTTCCAAGCTAGTAAATTCCCCAACTGCTATATAGTATATACTTGTTATTAATTATATGCCTCTGTTTTCCGAAAGATATTCGCTTTAAGCTGTGGTTGCAACTATGCCCAGCCAAGTGGCAGGCCCGGCTCTGGCAGATAACTGGCTTGGCCGTAAAGTCCTCGGCTTGCATTCGGTCTGAGCAATCACTAGCCCGGCCAGAACGCCCACTCAGACCACCTAAACCAACAACCAACAGTTACGTTACCCAACTGGCTAAAGTCCAACGGTGGGGGGCCTGCTCACATGTGATTCCCAGCTTTCCTTCGCCTCGCCTTGATTTGTCTTGCCAGTTGGCGTGCCCGAGTCAATTACATTATTTCAACTGTGCTGCATGACATGATTTCTGCCTCAACAATTCCTACTCTGCTCCCCCTGGAGAGGTGGGTTGCTTTCGGAAATTGTGAAAACTTGCAGGAGGCAAAACAACTTAAATGCAAATACCAAGGGGTGAGTATATTGCTTCGATGATACGAAAATCTCCCGAAGGCTAATACACTATAATTGGTTTTCAAATTGCTGGGGCAAAGGGTGAAAGCAATCAGCAGAGGAAGGACTAGAGTTAAAGCCACTTAAAATGTTTTTAATTTAGCATTTTGAAGGACGATATATATTGATTGAATATATGCAACAATCTATATTGTTGTGATAATAGATAAGTTAGAAGATGGAGAGATAAGATAATAATGTCAACAAGAATTGGGTTGGACTTGTTGGAGGGTGTTTGAGGAAATCAATAAATATGGATTACAGTTTATTGAAGTCTTCTCGGGGATATTTTGAATATAAAACGAGCTTGAAAGTTTGTAAGATTTTCTTTAATTTCTAATATGATTTGTGGACAGAGATTTCCTAAAGACGAGATATTAAAAAGGGATCATAAAATAACGTAACTACCTGTTAATTTCAACGGAAGTCTTCCAGAATATCATTTAACCAATTTTAAGGCTTTTCCTTAAATAATTATTAATGGTAATTAGTAGGAATGTATACTGAAAAAAATAATGTGCACTATATTGGGTCGAAAAGATCGTAAAAATTGATTAATCGGAATTTGAATTATCAAAAAATATCGCATTTAAAGTTAAAATATCCATATAATCGAAAATATCAAATAACAATTAATTTAATTAATTTTTTTTGAACCAATTATATTGAAAACATCTTTAAATCAATATGTTTGATAACCTCTTAATTAAGTTTATGGTTTAGACCCTATTTTGGCACAGTTTAATATATAACACAGAAAATCGATTTATTACAACGTTTAAACATCGATTTATGCATCGAACTATGCATCACATATCGATATAGTATCGATATATCGCTATTTTCTGTCATCCCTAATAGATAGTAAAGGCTTTCCCGGTTAGAAAGGCTTTCCTTTTAATGTTAATTTCTCTCAAGTTCTTTAATTCCCCACAAAAGTCTAAGAAAACTTATTACCTTAATACCCTTTTTAAGGGCATTTCCCAGTCGATCATCACCCCGGCCTCCCTAAATGGGTTTCGTTATGGTTCTCTCGACGCGATGCCCTTCGCCAGCACCCGTTCTCATTTCGGCAAGAATTGCTGCCAGCAAGTTTGTTTACGCTACACGCTCAATCCGCCAAACTGTTGCATAATAAATGCGAAATTGTCGCCCACATGCCAAGGCCTCCATCGAGCTGGGCTTGTTCCAAAAAAAATGCTGCAAAAATACAAAATACTTGGGTTTTGTTGGCGTCGTGGGGCATGTAAAACTACAGGGGCGACAGTGGCATTGCCACCGGAGTGCCAGCCACTGCGCTTGGCACGGAGCGAAACCAAACGAACGAGCCAGAACACATATTAAGTATACGGCGTGTGGGCCGCTGTATGAAGAGCAGGTTGTTGGCATTGTCCTTTGCCTTTTGATCTCTGGCTGGCCCAAAAGCAAATCCAAACACACACAGGTTCAGTGCCAGTCGGGAAGCGGTCCGCGATTTGTGTATCTTTGGAATTTTAGCGTCAAGTCAAGTCACCGCCGCCCAAATATTTGTTGTTTATATTTGCCTCGGATGCGTCATAGGCGAGGCCAGGCCTAACCGCGTCGACAGTCGCGACTATATAGCCATATAGCGTTCCAATCATTAGCCAATGGCCCGGCTTAGTTCGGCAACAACAAGCGGGGGCCCTGACGTCACCGAGATTAATTTCCCAAATCTCAATCTCCTATACCCCAAGGCAGCCATTGTTAACGACAAATTGCAGCAATTTTCTGGGCATTATCTGCCACCAAATTGTGTCAAATTGTCGCACAGGAGGTCCCCGAAAAACTAATTATAATTTGCAGCAGTCAGCCCGAACGAAGCTCCTTTTGGCCACACATCCCACTGTCCACTGTCCACTATCCACGATCCATGGCGAAATGCATTTATATAATGGCGCTTGCCGGAGCATTAAATGGATGGTCAAATACCCTGCTTTGGCATGTCGGAACAATGGCTTCACTCCAGTAATTGTCCATGCCGTGCTCGGCCAGCTCCAATGACCCCAATAAGAGCTGGCCGGGCCGAGAACACAATAACTCCAATATACGACTATAATGCCGATGGGTTGGGGAAATTACATTTCTATTAAGGAAATTCCACAAACATGTGTATGTTTATGTGTGCTGAGTACACATATTGTATGGCTCTGGCGGCGGCAAATGCTAAAACGCTTATTAATAATTGTCAGTTGCAGGAATGAGGCGGGGGTGTGCGGCACAGTGGAGCCAAGAGCGTGACAATGGGGTACAAGTTCAAGGGGGTACTAGAGAAGGTAGCAAAGTATATAAACAGCTAACTTCTAAACTATATCTCCAATGAGAGTTTACAAATTTAAAATATTTAAACAGAGCTTCAAGCAGCTTTTTTATATTAAAATATGACAAACAAATTACTCAAATAGTAATTATTATAATCTAACCAGAAACCAGAAGGTACACGTTTTTTTCCACAGCTCAGAACAGCTTTATAGCACAAACTAGTTTTGGTAACCAGATTTCTAACATAATTTTGTCTCTCTTTTAATTAGATTTACTAGCAATTTATATTCAAAAGATAAGTGTAAAGTAATATAAAAGAGAAACCTTTAAAATGGAAAAATTATATTTTATTCAAGAGCTCTGTTTAAGTGGAACTATTTAGCACTAAATGGTACTCAAAAACTAAAAGCAATAAGGCAAGAAAAATTTCTTGCTAAGTACTATGATTGCCCTTCTCAGAATGCATTTTACTGAAGAGCTGTAATTATTCTAAAAGCTCCTTGAAACTGAAGCACCTTTTCAAAGGAATTTAAATGTAGTTTTTCATTATAAAACCAACTAGTTAGTTATTTTCCGACTCATCTGAATTTGCCTAGCTATCTTTGAGGGATTTAACTATAGATTTATAATAAATAATAAATATTAAATCCATTAATTGTGTCCATAATAAAAAGAAATCTATTTAAAACAATAACTTTCTGTAAATAAATCAGTGCTGGGAAGGGGTTATAAGTCTATTTTAAAGCGAATTGGTAAATATTTCGATTACCAGTGTTGTAAAGTCCCTTTTACAGGGAATTGGTAAATTTGTTAAATTACCAGTGTTGTAAATATCAATTTAAATCGAATTGGTAACTACTTCGATTAGCAGTGTTGTAAAGTTCACTTTAAAGCGAATTTTTAACTATTTTACTAGTTCTTTGAAACCGAAACTGTAACTATGCCACTTTATAGCCAACTACCTGACCCTATCTCTTCTCTTTAAGCCATTTCCCTATCGCTTGATAATAGAGCTGCGTGCAGGTTGGCTTGGACCCTCCGGGGGGGCTTGAGTTGGACATTGCACTGGCAATTAACCGCCAGTCTCGAGGGGATCCAACCATGCAGCCATCCAAGCCATGCCATGCCATCCGGTGGCCTGTAACCCTCGCAGCTGGTTCCGGAAGATAGATGGCTTGAAACTGCAGTCATATTTGCTATTCAGAGGCTCAAGGAAAGACCCCAAGGCGGGGGGAGGGAATGGAAATGGCAGAGGCAGTGGTGAAAGCTGGCAGGTTTTGTTTTTTTTTTTTTGGGGTCCGGTTCTTTGGAGCTCAATCAAAATGCTTCGCCACTCGCTTATTTATGTATTTTTCGTATAAATTCCTAATGCATTCGCAGGCAATGTTGCAGCACGTACGAATGCGGGGGCGGAAGGATCTAAGGCTTGGGGGAGCTTGGCGCCTGGGTGTTTGTGTGTGGAAAATGGGGCTGAGCGAGCGAGGTAAATGCTGTCAGTGAATAAACCTGTCACTGAATGAACTTAAGGCCACCCACAGCGGCTGGCGCTGCCTCGGCCAAAGTCGAAGCCGAAGCTCGTTGCTATTAAACCGAAATCATAAATAATTAGTGGCACAGCAAGTGGAAGTTGCACAAGCTCGGCTCTTGAAGGTTATTCCACACTTTTTTTTGTTCTTCTTTTTTTCTTCTTTTTTTCTCTCTCTGTTTCTGTTTCTGTTTCGAAACGTGCGACTGTGTGCGCGTGTCTCTTCGTAATTGCTTCGATGTGTGCGTGTGTGGGTGGGTGCTGGTGCTGGTTCTGTTAGGTTTTTGTATTTATATTCACCCTGTTGTAATAAAAGAAGGCTTACTGCTTTTCCACAAATAAAATCAAAATACTGGTTATTGTATAACCCCCGAGGAGGAAGAGGATCCCAGGCAACGGCTGGCCTCGTTTCTTTCTTACTTTTCTTTCCTTATCTTTTTTCTTTCTTTTTTTTTCAAAAAAATGCACACACAACTTTTTTTCAAAAAGAAAACACCAAAAGACAACACGCACACTGGCGTACGCAAGCACACTCACACAGAGTTACCGTTGAGCGGGCGCGAGGCGGCGAGGGGGTGGTAGCGGGAGATAAGGGAAAACGCGGTAGGCGCGGCGGCAGCAGCAGCAGCAGCGGCGGCGGTCGTTCAGGTAACTCTGCCCTCGCGCGCTTCTCTCGCTCTGTGTGTGTGCGTGTGCGTGGGTGCGCTGGTGTGCGTGTGTGTATTTGCAATCCAAACTTTACGGGCTTTACGCACTCGGTTTCCGTCAATCAATGAATCAAACTCCAACTCCTTGTAGCAGCTGCGGCGCACTCGCAAATCACTTTTTCTGTCGCGTCGTCCGAACCGTTTCGTTTCGCTCAGTGTTTTACGTTAAACTCCACTTTTGTGCACGGTGTCTCTCTGTGTGTTTGGTGTGTGTATGTGTGAGTGTCCGTGTGTTTTTGGTGTGTTGCAAGTTTCTGTGTGGCTCACAAATCGGCTCAAATCGCTTCTTCTTGCTCTCTGGCCCACCGCTGCTCGTCTGAAATCCGCGTTCGACACTGAAGTTGGCGAGAGCTTTTGGGCCAGCTTTAAACTTTCGTGGGGCCAGTGGGGCCAGTGGGGCCGTAGCATGGGCTTGGGATTTAACTAGTTTTGCCTTAAATACTTTTAAAAATAAATTGAAATACCATAAACAGTTACTTTCGAGTGTGCCTTATTTGTTTCTTGCTTTGTCTGCAATGTACAAACAATAGCGAACGAGAATTTCTTTTTTTCTGTACTCCTTGACCTCAAATAATTTATTTATTAATACTTGATTTCACTTTTTTAATAGTTAAGATACATATACATAAGTATAATTATAATTTTTGATCTCCGCTGCCTAGATTTGCGTCTTCAATCTGAGGTGTCACTAAATTATAATTTTGTATTATTTCATAAAAATAGCTATGCGTAAAAAACCAGGAAGTTACCTCTAAAAGACACAAAATTACAATTTGACCGCAGTATAGCGTTGCTTACATTGGCGGACAGAGAAATTAGCTGACTTGCTAGTCAAGGCTTTTGACTTCACACTTCTAAAGCTTAAAAATGAACTTTCTAAAAATATAAAAATTAAATTTATTCCCCTAAGGTGTTGATTAGTCTTAAATTAATCTTAAACAAAATCTTTATAATAATTAAAAAAAGAAAACATTTAACAAGAAAATACTAAAAATACCAAAAGTTATCAAGCGTCAGACAGACAAAAGCTGGCTGGTATAAAAGGCAAAGCTTTTCAAAAGCTCTTCGAGCCACATGGCGCGTATACTTAATTTTTTCAAATTGTTCGTTCTGGGTTTTAGGAAAAATTAAGTATACGTAAAAAGAATAAATAAAGTATACGCACTAAGCCAAGCTTGTCTTGGGCTGTCATAGAAGTTTTTATTGGCTGCTAAAAATGTTTATGTTTTTATATTTACGGAACACATGAACTGACGATCAGGTGGCTTCGCCGCAGCTATTTGTTTAGCCTTTTTATGTGCTTCGTGTGTGCCTGCCTGCCTGGCGTCGTTGGCTGGCGCTCATCTGCATAGACTTGTTATCTATTTTTGGCTCGCTTAGTATCTGCTCAGGCACGCGAAAAACTCTTTGGGCCATTAGCAGGCTAATCAAAATGCATAAATCACCAATATACAAGATATAAAGTTGCTGCCGCATGGCGATCCATTCACCTGCGGCGGCTTCGTCCAATCCAAAGTGTATTTGTCTTATTTCCCAGCTATCAACAGCTTCATGGGTCATATAACATAGCTGCTAGACGGCTGCAGTTGCCGAAGAAAAGCCAAAAAATTATACAATTACCCGAAAACACATGCGAATTAAATTGTACTCTCATAGAAAAAGTGAAACCGGGCGGCAGAAGAAGCGAAAGCCGCCGCCAGCTGGAGATGACGACGAAGATGAAGTTGTAGCTCCAGCTAGAGTCCGTGGATGCACTTTGGTGTGTCGCCTCTCTCATAATCGGCAGATGTTGGCCATAAAAATTGGAAAGGAGGAAACAGTTGGCTGTCCACCAATTGGAATGGCCAACTGGTTATAGATGGCGAATCTGCCAACGAACTTCTCGAGTCTCGAGTCCCCAAACCCCCCTCAAATGATAAATGCTTTGAGCAAAGATTTATATTTTTTGTTTTTTGTATATTTTTTTTGTTGCATTTTTCGTTGGTTTTATACTTTTTAGGTATTTTTGTTTGTTTTTATTGAAATTCCTTAGATCGCAAGAAGCGCACAGAAGTAATATGTATGGTAATTGTTTGTATATGGTATAGATATAGATACATTATTATTATAATCATTTATAGATATAATGTAATATGTAAGTAATATTTATATATTGTTGGGTGTGTGGTGTGTCGTATATGTGTGTGTGTGGTGTCAGTGTGTGGTGTATGTGTTGGTATAATAATTAGATATACGTAATTAAGTATATATTATATACAAATCTCAATGGATTGTTGATTGATTTGCCTTGCTTTTGCTGAATTTACAATTATATCTGGTATCTGTATCTTGTATCTGGTATCTTTATCTTCTTCTTCTGTTGTATATATATAAGATGTAGATGTATAAATTTAATATTACACGCTAGAGATATTTCAAAAAATGTCCACTTCTCTACACAGGCTTATCCGTCTAACATACAGCTAAATAATATAACATATATATGTGTATATATCTATATTTTATTGTTATTGTATTGGTATTGGTATTGTAATTGTATTGTATGTAAAACCCAGGCATTACTTGGCTGCGGGACCCCGAAATATATATTAAAAATAACCCTTTTCTCAAAGAATTCCACCGACCCTTTTCTTCCTTTTTTTTTTGTAATTTTTCTCTCTTTTTTGGTTTAGGATTTTGATTCAGTTTTCAGTGTTCAGTGTTCTAGGTTTTTTTCGTTTAAAGTTTGCACTAAGTAAAATGTTTTGCAGACTGCAAATTGGAATACGTTGGCTTTGGACCTTGTCGAATATGCATTAGATAATCTGGATATATACACATATACATACAGAGCGTACATCATTATGTCACAATGTTTAAACTAAAGTTAATACATAAATTCAAAACACAAGTTCAGAGGGGGTTGGTTATAACATTATACAAAAAGAGTGTGTGGTGTGTGTTGGGTGTGTTATGTGTGTGATTGGTAAAAAGTTATCAAAGAATGCACACAGAGAGAGGAAACATCATCGTCGTCGTCATTAACATCATCATCGTGGACCGTTTTGTCTTTTATTTTGTTGGTTATAAATATATATTATATTTATGAATATATTATATATTTTTTTAGTCCATTTTGTATTTTTAGTTGCAATTGCAAAAAGTAGACTTACACATAAAGCAAACTTCTTTTGTAGCATTCAAAGTATAAATATTTTGTTGATGTTTAGAGCATATTTATGTTTTGTTTAAACATTCATACAGTTATCACCCTTCTTTCGCAATCATTCACTTCCCTATAAGTTGTTGCTGTTGCTTGACACACCGAAAATGTTCTACAAAATATTACAATATTTCTTGTTTATCTTTTTCTAGAAATTACTTTACATTTAGCTTTAGTTTTTTGTGAATTGAATTTCATTGAGCAACTCTTTCTGCCTCTACTACAGTTTCAATTTGACTAATATTTACAATTATCATCGTTTTGAATATTTATCAACGTTTTCAGCCTGCAATTAATTGGAATTTCCAGACTCGAACCCTACACTCACGCTCATAATAAACACACTTTGCTTTTCCAGGTTTTTAGGGGGTTTACGTTTATTACAAAAAGGAAAATTATTGATCATGGGCAAAGTTGGAAAAGATGAAAACGATTTTCAGACCGAGCAAACAGATTAAATTTTGGACATTATTTTAGTTTTAGTTTTAGTTTCGTTTCTCGGTGTCTCGGTTACTTTTTTTGCTGGTTTTACAAATTCAAATTTAGTTCTAGACACACACAAGTTTTAACGTGATATTGAGATAGATAGTTAGAGCGCCTAGTTACAATCCTCGTTGACGAATGATTAGTTTCCGATATTCGATTCGAAATCGTTTTCAATCCTTTTTTCTTTCTCGGGGGGATGTTGGTGGTGGCTTGGAGTCGGGTGGTGTCTGTGGTTCAACATCTAACAGCGGCTGATGGTGGTGGTTATTCAGTTATTCATTATTATTAAAGTAGGAGCGCGTGGTGGTCGTGGTGGTGGAAAGTCTTCTTTGCAGTCGACGCGAGGGTCACATATATAGATATATATATATCGTTTGAATTGCATAGAAAATGGGGAAGTTGGAGCTGTTAAGTTAGACCTCTGATCGTATACAGATAACGAAAAGAATTAGCCAACCGAATGAATGGAACGAATGACGAATCATATATCAACAACAGTAATCGAAAAGTATTCACGGGGGCAAGTCGGGGCAAGGGAACATGACCTCCTCCTCCTCCTCCTCCTCCTCCTACTCCTCCTTTCCCTCAAACAAACTGTTGCTGCTGTTTCTCCTGCTGCTCGGTCACATTGAGGTAAGAGTCCTCGCCCAGCAGCAACACCGAGGGCGCCGAGCCGTCGTGCGGATAAAAGTAGGCAAATTGTCCGCTGTAGGTGCCGACCTCCTCCTGCTGGCTGTACACAGGCAGTCCGTTGATCTGCTGAGGTGTCAGCACCAAGCTGCCCGTGATGCCAGCTGGCTCTCCTTGCTCTCCTTGCTCTCCTGCCTCTGTTGCTGCTGCTGCTGCTGCCTCCTTCTTGGCTGTCCTTGTCATGGTTGCTGTTGCTACTGCTACTATTGAAGCTTCTGTCTGAGTTAGAGTCTGGGTCTTGGCCTTCTTATTCTTCTTCCTGCTGCTGCTGCTGCTGCTCGGGTGGCTTTTCGCGGGTCTGCTCGGGTTGGGGACTGGGGTTCCGGGTGCTGTTAGTGACGGTGGTGACGGTGATGGTGGCTGAGGCTGAGATGATATTGGTGCTATCGGTGCTGTTTCTAGTGGTGGTTCCGTTTCAGTTTCAGTTACAGCCAAAAGCGTCGTCGATCCCAATGCATTCTCTGACCACTGCTGTTGCTGTTGCTGCTGTTGCTGCTGTTGGAACTGCTGCTGGTGCTGCTGCTCCAATCACGTGCTCAGCCAGGTGGAGTTGCACGTGCAGATGGTGCTGGGGATCACAGGTGCATAGTAGACGCCATTGGCGTAAATTAGTCCCGGCGGACCGGCCTGTATCTGTATGGTCTGTGGAGCGGCCGTCGCCGTCTGATCGGCGCTGCTCGTGCAGCAGACGGCAGCGGGTGCGGCCTGTTGCACGTAGATTGTCTGCGGTGCCTGGGCCGTGGGCGGCGCCTGCGAGACCAAAGTCAAGGTGGTGGCCTGCTGCGACTGCTGCTGTTGCGTCTGTGCCTGCTGCTGCTGTTGCTGTTGCTGCTGCTGCGCTGTGTCCAGGAACTGATGCTGTTGCTGCTGCTGACGCTGCTGGTGTTGCTGCTGTTGCTGGTGCTGATGTTGCTGGTGCTGATGCTGTTGCTGTTGCTGCTGCTGTTGCTGTTGCTGGTACTGTTCCTGCTGCTGCTTCTCCTGCTTGTTGAAGAGCACCTGGGCGGCCAGCGACTGAATGAGATGGAGCGTCTGACGCCGCTCGTGGCCCATCAGGCAGACCGTTGACATCTCGACCACCTCGCGTAAATGCATCAGGTACTGATACTGCAGCGGTTCCTCATCGACGCCCCAGAAATGGTTACGCAAGTAGGCCTCCAGCTTGGTGGTCTGCGTATTGATGTCCGGGAAGTCGATGAAGAAGCGCGAGCACATGTATCGCTCAAGGGTCTTGATGAGCTGCGAGTCGACGGCCTTGTAGTTGCGCACCAATAGATTGCAGTACTTGAGCAGGCCGCCGCCTCGTATCTCCTCCGGCTGACGCGTTGAGATCAGTTTCTTTTGCAAGTGGTAGAGGGCCTCCTGGAAGTCTCCGTACACCGACTCGCCGACCACTGTCGGATAGAAGTTCTCCGATATGGGCAGGGCGGCGCAGTCGTAGAAGAGCAGCAGCGAGTCCAGTACAATCTGGAACGAGTCCACCGAGAACTCGAACTGACGCCGCATCGTGTCGACGAACTTCAGTTCGACATTCTTGTGGCCGGGCGAGTTGCCCAGCGAGATGAGCGACCAGCGGTCGCCGTCATTGTTATTGTTCACCTTCACCATCTTGCCGACATAGGCCTCCTTCAGGGAGCACGTGTAGATGCGACGCTTGCAGACGCCCTCGGGCATCAGGTCCAAGAGTGTGTTGAGCACGGCCACCTTGACGCGATCAAAGACGCGAGGAGAACTCAGCTCGATGGCGAATATCAGGTCCAAATCGTTATAGGGCTGATCCTCGCTGGCTAAAACATGACTAGCTGCCCCGCCGTTGAGACGGATGTCCTTAACTAACACCCCGGCGCCGCCGGCGTTCACCTCCGCCTCCAGCTTGCGGCGCACCAGATTGACCAGGTCCTTGAGCGTCACCTCCAGCGTGGGAAAGTTGCCGCGTCCGTGTATGGCCACCTTCTCGTCCATGACGTTGTGCAGCTTGCTCACCTGCTCGAACGAGAGCACGGCCAGCCGCTGTGTCCCGCCGGTGTCGACGCTCTCCAGCGAACCATGGTCCGAGGTCGAGGCAATCGACGAGCCGGAGCTCGGCGAGGGCGGCGGTGTCTCGGTGCCGCCGTCCGAGTGGAAGCCATCGTCGATTTGGTAAACGTCCATTCTGTTGCTGCGCTGCTGATGATATAACGGTTCGGCTCCGTCTAGTGTCCCGCACTGGAAAGGGAAAAGGAAAGAATTTTAGGTTAATGCGAGTTCTGGTTCTGGAGGGAATATATAGAAAAGTACCAATTATTGATCTGTTTTTGCTATGGTTGAGGTAAATATCTGTTATGGCTTGCTGGTTATTAGACTATCATCGTTCTTGTTATTGTAACTAATGCGGTTGGCTCGTTTTCTTGCGGTTTTTGTTTGAAAAAAACCGAATTTTGTATTAGGAATTTTGGGTGGAGGTGGAAATGTCGAGGTCAAACGAATGAAGTCTGGTTAAAAAGCAAGTGATGATTATTCAAGAGCCTAGCTTGTTGGCAGAAAATGCCTTGGCAAAGCTATGTTTGTTTTCGTTTGGAAAATATTTGGGGGAAATGTGTAACCAGATAAAATACTGAAAAATAAATAGGAATAAATATTGAATAATAAAGGTATTAACCTCTTGCGAGGTAATAAATATCAATAGTTATATGATTATTCTAAGTATCTAAATATTTTCCAAGCTCCAAAAAAGTTATTTTCTTGCTATTTCATTTAATCTTTAATGCCATCGGTAATTTCTTTGCTTTTTAAATTAAATAAATATATTTTATGTAACTTTCCTTTGCCTTTTTCCTAATATTTCCATAAACTATAATGCCTTCATTGATTTTCTTGCGTTTTAAATTATTAAAACTGAAATTTAATTACATTTAACGCATTTTAAGCAACGTTCTTGCTTTATTTCTTATATTTCGGCAAACTCCGTTCATTTTTGCTTGTCACATTAAATTTTCCAATATTTAAGCTAACTTTCTTGTCTTTTCCTTTATCTTTTTGTGAACAATAATGCTTGTTTATTATTTAATTTGCTTTTCAGAGTCTATTCCTCAAGATAACAAATGTCTATAATTTTACAGCTGGTACAGTAATCACTTTCATTAACTAAATATTTTCCCAGCCTTAAAAAAGTACCTCTCTTGCTTTAACTTTTAATATGAAATGCCTTTATTGATGTCTTTGCTTTTTAAGTTTTATTTTTACAATATTTAAAGTCATTCTATCCTTTCCCTAATATGTTTGTACACTTAAATGCATATTTGTTTGCTTTTTAAATTACATTTAATATATTTGTAGCAACTTCCTTGCTCTTTTCTAATTATTTCTATTCAACTTCGTTAATTTCTTTGCTTTTTTAATTAAATTGTATAATTTCAAGTAACTTTCTTGCTTTTTTCTTACTATTTCTTAAAGCTAATATGCTAATTTGTGCTTTCAAAAAAATTGAAATAGTTAAAGTAACCTTTTCTTCACCCTTTCTTGATTTCTTTTCTTTTAAAATTATATTTAAAATATTTTAAGCAAGTTTCCCACTGCCTTAATATTTCCTTAAACTCCAAATCCCATTTGTTGATTAATTTGCTTTTTAGAGCGTACACCTGTTATATTCCCTTCCTTTTTCCAAACTTTATCAACCTGCCTAGAATGTTGTTTTATTTTTCTTCTGCTCTTTGTTGCCTTTTGCCGTTTCATCATCATCATCATGATATTGTTGTCACTGTTATTTATTTATTTATTTTTGCCATTTTATCTAGCCAATGCCAAATGCCGCCCGAGGCCCGAGGCCCGAGGCCCGGGGGCTTCTTTTAATTAATTAATTTGCTTTAAATTCGCTAAATTTGTGCCTCTCTCTCTCTCGCTGTCTGTGGTTTTGTGTGTGAGTGCAGCCTACGCGCTAAACATTAAATTCTGTGCTATTTATTGCTTATTTTATTTCACTTTTTTGCTGTATTTTCTCGTTTATTTGATTGTTTGTGCCTGTTGTTCTGGGGACAGACATCGGTTTTTGGCATCGCAACGAATTGGATCGCAGATCGTATCGTATCGGATCGAAAAATATGTTCGAGACGAAAGTTCCGCGTTGTTATCGAGCCAGCAGGCGGCGAGGTTTCTCTGTTTCTCTGTTTCTCAGTTTCGTGTTCTCTTTTGGTTACCCCCAAAAATTCTCCCATTCGTATTCCCCATTCTCTATGCTCTCCTCTCTATTCCCTATATATTCCCCATACCCCCCGGATTTTTCGCCTTCCGTTTTGCGCTACTGTTAATACATGGGCCATTATATCGTTTAGCTCTATCTCTTGTATAAGTTTTATCTACGTTTGTGTGTGCGAGTTTTGGGTTCTCGTTTTTTTTTCCTTTCTTTTTTTTTATCATTTTGTTTGTGCGTTCAACTCACAAAAAAAAGAAATAGAGAATTTAATTTTCTGGCATAACTGGCCGCCAACCACAAAATATATACATAATATAGCTCTAGTATGTGTTTAGGGGATAGAGATGGCTGAACGAGTTAAGGAAGCCACTTTGCCGATTGCCATAATACAATTCAAATTCAAATGGACTCTTCGGGTCGCATGATTCACACAATTCACACACAGAGTACAGTCCAAAAACAACTTAGTTAACCCCGGGAATATGCCGAGCGCACCGATTTCGAGCGACCTGCCGATTTGCACAATATATAGTCAGTCAGTCAGTCAGTCAGTCACTGTCAGTCAGCCGCATGCAAATCCAAGCCGAAGGCTTCTCTACAAACAAAACAAAATAAATAAAAAATACATCACATTCAAAAGGCGTAGGTAAAAAATAAGAAAACAACAAGAACTGAGATCAGAGCAGTGTTGGTTTTCTAGCTAGATCTTAATATGCTTTTAAAATGAATTTTTTTTTTAATTTTTTTCTTTTTTATTTAAAATTTTTTTTTCTTTAAAAATTTTTTTTTACATTTCCCAAACTAAAATGCAATTTGTTGATTTGTTTCTTGTTTAGATGTTCTATAATCTATATCTAGAGGTTCTTGAGAGGTTTTTCATCAGGTATTTGCAAATTTTCAACTTCAGGTTACCTTAACTTTATATTATTTAACAATATCTCGCTTAAGGCTGATGCAATAATTACTTATCGCCTTTTTATATGGCTTAAAGATAAGGATTATAAATGCTGGGGTATAGACCTAGACTATGGGAAGCTCCCTTGTAGTTTTATTCTGTTTTTAAAGAGCTATTTCTATAATACAAATATTATACTTAAACGTAGAAATATTTCTAGATATTTTTAAAATATTTAGAAATTATTTTGCAATTTTAAAAGGGAACAAAGGAAACTCAAATAGACGAACTTTAACTTCTTAACACGTAAAATCTGTTGTTTTATTGGAAACAAAACCAAAATTATTGAAACTTGACTGCATTTTATGATGTTTGGGCCTAACTTCCTGTATTTCTCTTAGTTTTAATATAAAATCTATTGAAATGTACTACAAAACTTACTGTTTTCAATATTTTTCTTCATATATCTATAGAAAACATAGATTTTCAGGCTAAAAGTTTAATATTTTTATAAAATCTATTAATTTTAATAAAATATCTTTTAAAAATGTATTATTTCCCTTTAAATAAAGCCTTTAAATTCTGCCAACACTGTCTTGCCTCTACAAAACCCACGAGGGCGAGTGCGAATACACGAGTGCATTAATTTGTGGTCGCTTTTCGTGTGAATTGGGTAAATATATAACTAAATTTTGTTTTGGGGCCCGGGTGGTTCGGTGATATTATTCCGCCTATTGGATCTTTGCATCTTCTCATCTTGGGAACCGAGAAGCGAGCAGCAAAAGAACTGCCGCGTGGCTGGGTTCACACTTCTGAATGGGGTTTATAGGCACGAGCAACATATTGTTATTCACTTCAGTTCCAGTTAAAAGTCTATCTGCCTTCTTTGTTTTGTGTTTTGTGGGTTTTTTTTTCTGTTTCTGCCGGACAATTAGTTATTTATTAATTGCTATTGACGTTGCCGCCGCGCACACAGCACAAATTGCCGCTGCCGTCATGTATTTATTGTAATTGTTTAAACTGCATTTTCATGAGGCGATTGGCGATCGAAATTGTGAAGAATTCGCCCTTGAAGACCTGCAGCCAGGAACTCCCTGCCGGTGGCCAGCACTAGTTTTCTCCCTTTCCCAAATTTAATTAACACCGTTGCGCTAGTTAATGGCTTAGACAAAGTGTGAAATCAAATCAAATTTGATAATTTTTCTGTTAATTACTTTCTATAGTTTTGACTGTGCACGGAAAATAATAGTTTTGATATTTGTTTTAAAAATTAAGAGGATATTAAGGAGTTTACGAAACATTTACCGTAGGCTTAGTTATTTAATAGTGAAAATAATCTCACAAGTAATTTCTTTGGCATGTTTTTATTATTTAATTAAAGCCTCACCCCTTTCCTTTAAACTTGAGTACAGAAGTTTTTAACTTAAGGATAAAACCATTTCAATTTGTACCTAATTTTGGTGTGAGTACTTTTGTATTCATTTTGAATTTTGTTTGGTTTCAAAGTAAGAAAAAAATACTTAATCTAGGAATCCTTAAAAAATCCGTACTCAAAATAAGAGTAGTACGAATTTGAGTAAGCGGATTCTTAATTTCCGAACCCCATAATTCTCTCTGTGTATGAATTAAAAATGTAATATCGACTTTACACTTTATAATGTTACAATATCACTTAGAAATTATTATTGCTAACCGATTTAATGCTGTAATTTTAACACTTGTAGATTATTAAATTTTTTATCGATTTTCTGTAGCTAAATCTCATACTTATTTATTTATTTATCTATTTTTATTAAATAATATACACAACCTCTAAGAAATATAGTTTTTTCTGCGCTTGACTTTAATTTCACAACCAAGAAAATATAATTATTTAATTTTAAGTTCAGGATTGTATAAATTTATCAGTTTCCATTATATAATATATTAAAAATAACACACATCTTATTTAAAATATTTTTTATATAACATTTTATAAATTTACGACAAGAATATGTATTTATTTTGTTATTTTCAACTTTCTGATTTCAGTTTTATGTTGTTTTCAAAAGCCTAATATTCCTTCCTTTATGAATTATGGATCCTACATCTCTTTCTAACCCTTTAATATCCCTTTTCACCAACAACCGTTAGAATTTAATTTCACAATTAAACGTATGCACGCACACTTTCACAGGCAAAAACACACAAGCAAATTATCGCTGTAATTTTCGCCAATTTCTGTGGCTAAATTCGCAACTGCAAACTTTGTGGGTACTTCGTAAATGCATTATCATCATTATCATTAGCTTTATCATTATCATAACGGTGTTTTGGTGGCAGTGTGCAGCTGCTGCTGCTGCGGATGCCTCACGCCTCACATGCAAACAGGTGCAAGCGCTCTCGTACGTGAGTGCTGTGCGTGCTCTGTATGTGTGTCGGTGTTGGCCTAGACTGGTCTCAAATAAAAGTGAAAATCGTTGTTGTTGTCTTTCTTTCTCTCTGTCTCCTCTTTTGCGGCTGAGGAAAGCAGCAAACAACAGACCAACAATGGCAGAAAGTCTCTTACACGAAAAATTCAAAGCCTACACACACACACAAACACAAAACACCCGGAGAAACAAGTGTAAAGGCTTAGTTTTATTTTTTTTCCCCCTATTTTTTCTATTTTCAACGTACCCGAGAGTGCAAAGTAAGTGAGGCAAAAACAAATATGGATTCCGTGTGGATTTTGTTTTAGCACCGCATCACCATCGAACAAGAAGAAGCAGGCGAAGGAGGACTAGGAAAAGGAGGCAATGGGCGGCAGCGGCGGCGAGTGCCCAATTGGCGCCTACTAAACGCGACTAAGCGACTCCGATTTTTTTTCCTCCGATGCGGATTTAGTTTTAATTCGCGCTTCTGGTTGTAAATTTCTTTAGCAAATCACTAGCACACACACTTTCTATTCTGATTCTGGCACTTTTCAACACAATTTTGATCTATTTCATGCGATTTTTGACTTTATAATCTATCTTTGAAATATTTATTTGTATTTCTCGATTATTTTCTGGCCGCCGTGTCGACCGTTAAGTTGCGCGTTCGAAAACCATTTGACGTTGACGTCGCCGACTGGCTCTGGCGGTGCCTGTGCTGGCGAGCTCCCCCTCGCAGCGCTGCCTCGGCTGGCGTCGCTGCCGCGCTTAGAATATTCGCGAGTGAGCGAGTGAGAGAGCGCCAAATAATAAAAGCTCCCCTGCTGACGTCACAAGGCTTGAGTGGAATGCCGTTTGAGTGAGTTTTGAGCTGCTTGGGGCTTTTTTAGAAGGGCACACACACATTCGCACACAACTGTGGGTTAGTCGGTCGATCTCTCTCTCGCCGCGTCTCGCTTCTCACT